>CALNXI010001315.1:47694-65176 GCA_942486025.1 Porites evermanni
TATTGTTGGTATACACGACAAAAAGAACATTAACAAAGTCATATCTAGAAGATGAAAAAAAAGAAAGGTAGATCGAAAAAAAACAAAAAAAAAAGACAAAACAAAATTTAAATGGAGATAAAAAGTAAAAAATGTTTTGGAGGTCCCTTTTAAACCCCGAATTCTTTTTTTTTTTTTTTTTTTCAATTTCTTCTAAATTTGGGTGTGGTCCCCAATAATTCCACTCAGAGAAAATTAATCGAACGAGTGAGCGCAGCGAACAAGTAAGATTTCTGATACAAATCAACGAGTTCGTAAATACCGTACAAAGCACTTTCCATGTGGTATTGTGTTTATTATATACATACTGAGACATTCATCATTTTGGCGGCCTTTTTATTTTGAATCTTTCAAAAATGCCAAGATTTGCCGCTACACACTTACCGCAAAAATGACAACGAAAACGAGGTATCAGCTTTTTAGTAAAAACGTTTGTTAAAAACATAAATGACGGTGAGGATATGAGGTAACCCAAGAACTATAAGTAATCTCAATTGTTTGTTCTCAATGCACAATCGCAAATGAGTGAATTTAAGTAAAATGGCTGGTTTCAATACAAGCTTAAGCTTAAATGAAAGGCAAAGTAGCTCAGACAAAAAACACAACAAAAGCTTACGTCTCGTTCTGTTTATCCCTTTCGCTGTTGTTTCGCCGGCTACCATTTTCTTTATCGACAGTCAAAAAAAAGAAACTATTCCACTCCATTTCCGAAATGTTTTTCGCTTTTTTACCGAGAAAAACTCTTTGAGTAAAACTTTCCTCGTTGAATGTGTGCGAAGCGGCGCTGCAAGCTGCAATAAAAGGCGGGAATTTTGGCGCGAAACTCGCACACCTCTGTGGCTTCTGATTGGACATATCATTTTTCTCACACGTGAAAAAAAAAACATCTTTCGCGAATCTGATTGGACGTATCAGTTTTTTCACGCGTGAAAATCATCGTTTGCTCCTCTGATTGGCTAGAACTAATTTGCGTACGAAAATTTACGACATAGCTTTTTGGTGAGTATTTCTCAGTATGAATATAATAAATTAAGATATCTCTATTTAAATAAATCACCCAGCCCAGGAGAGGTTGGCCAAACCACCGCGCTCTGCGTCCCGGGTAGACGAGTTGGTGTCTGAAAAAATGCAAATTCATGTTAAAAGTTGCGTTTTTGCACCTCTGCCAACTCATAATGTAAATCAACTTCAGTGATGAATCAATAAACAGCAGAACAAAGTTTCCATACAAAACCTGTTCAGCCATACAGAGCTATACTCGTTCTTTCATTTCACAATTATATTCGAAATTCGCATTCCATCTTAAGTTTATTGGCTTTAAAATGGCCCTACAATTGTAAATTACGTTGTTGTAACTCCTCCCCCATCCTAGTATTAGCTCAATACGAGTAGATTTGTTTTCTTTCCCTGTACTTAGCTAAGCTCTGAAACTGTGACTGTTGACTCTTAAACTCTTTTCAGTGATACGAACTGTATTTGTTCTATACTGGTTTCTGCGCTTCTTCTCTTCCTGTATCTGCGAATTAAGATGTTGTTGCTGCCGTTGCTGTAATCTCCAGCTAACGCATACATTACGCATTTGACTCTGTTTCCTCCATTTTCCAGTCGACTGCCGATAACTTGCAATCGCTAGATTTTAAATGATGCTGGGTGCTACCCAAACTTGAGGAACACCTTGGGTTGCATGCACCTAAGCCCATAGAATTTGGCGAGTCCCGCTGATGAGACTGTTCTTGAACATTTTTCATCGAGCTGCTTAGTTGGACAATTTCCCTTAGTCGATCAGACTGCTTTTCTTTCGTCCAGTTTGACACTGTGTCATTACTGCAGACTGACTCTTCCAAATCTTTCTTCCGTTGCTTGAAAGATTTTTCTCCCACCGTCATGCGCTTTAACTCTTTGATCATGTCTTTAATCTCGCGCTTTTGCCTCTTTTTAATGGAGCAGATTTTGATCTGCACGTCTCTGTAGAAAGAGTCCACAACTTCTTTCATTTCTTTTAGCAGGGACTCCTTGTAAGAAAAATGTGACCCAGATTCTCTCAACTTCTCCTCTGAAATAATAAAATAGTGTCATCAACATTTTTTTTTTTGGAAATTCAATGAAATTTATTGACCTCTTTTTAAAAGGGATTCCCTCAGTGTATCCTTTACACGTTTGCTTTGGACAAAGAAAAACGTGTAAGCTTGGCCTCAAAGTATAACATTCCATACAAAGCCCATACAAATTCTTATACATTTCTTCTTATACATTTATAATAATAAATAACGCTGTTTGGCAGATGGATCACCCAGCCTGTCACTGTCACATTTTATGCACAAAAAAGCATATATGTCGTCAAAAATACCAAATTCAGCTCTGTATGTTTTCCCAAACTAGAATTGTGCCATAGTGTAAATTCCAATTCACCGTGACGTGAACGTACAAGGAAGTTAGCTCTGACCTATAGGTTCCAGGTTCAGTAACCTTATTGTTATTTGAAATTTTTTATCCTTACCTTTGTTTTTGCTCGGAACATAGATGCAAATATGATACGATATGCCGACCGCGACAGCCACTATCAAGGTACCCGCCAGAGAAGCAACTGACATAAGAAACATTTGTGATGAGCTGTCAAACAATCCTGTACTTTCATCGACCTCCGCATCTGCCGAGCGTGCCTATAAAACAACAATAACTTTTAGCTATTGAAATATTTCAAATAATTATTTAAAAAATTCAAAATATTTCTCCGTTTCCGATTGGCACAAATTCCTCTGCAAAATTCTTCATAACCAATAAGCGCTGACCGAATTAAGAACTATTTTCAGTTATTGTTCATTCAAAATATTTTTCCGTTTCTAACTTGGTCAAATTCCCCAGCTAACTCTTAATAATCCGCTAGCGCCGACAAAACTTGGAAATTTTTTTCCGATAATTGTTAAAATGGATGACTTCAATTGTGCCGCCGCTTTTGCCAGGAAAAGGCACGGCAACCGAAGAAGCTTTGGGAGGATGTGATTTGTGTTAGCTCAGCTCTTTTGAAAATGGATTTCTACTTCATTTGCTAATGGCAAATACGCCGCCGAAAATGTGCAAGCTGAAGAGTAAGTCAAGGACAAAGTTGGTAAATGCCAAATTTGCCTCCTAAGTTACAAGCCCGTGTAAATTAGTATACAAATTTGCCCATCAGTTTGCCCATTTTTGCAACCTATTTTTTGAAAAAGAACAGCTGAGCTACTGCCTAGGTTGAAAAACAGCAAGAAACGCAAAAAATGAAAGTCGCCAAGAAACAGAAGGCGGGATGGGAACTTAACATCCACCAAGGTAAGCATGAATTACTTTGAATAATAAGACTGTACAATTACTGGAAAAACTTAATGTATCCACTTCCAAGTGGTGGCCATTAAAAAATCCAGGCCTTTCTAGTTTGCTTGTGGGTCATAGGAAACTACCCGAAAGATTGAATATTTTTGTGCTAAACACGCATCATAGGCAAGGAACGAACAAACGAGATTTTCATCAAACGTACTCGTAAGATAAGAGGCAACAAACAAAATGTGCGTCCGGATGGCTCCAAATTTAAGTAACATGTTTCTCTAGTACGTAATCGGTGATTGTTTTTCTAATGATTCATCATGACTTGCTATCTCATCATCGTTTCGGGGTCATCTGCTTTTCTTTTGTGAAATTTTTGAGGAGTGTGTGCGTGTTTTTATTTTTTATTATTATTTTTTTTTTCTGGCCGGGGGTGTATACGGCTCTCAAAAATCAGGTGTTGGAATAAGAAGTACCAATCAATCACTACTAAAATAACTCACATCTAATGTCTTGGTGGTATTCTGAATAATTTGAAATATATCAGTGATTTTCATGTTGATGTAATCCCTGCATCTCAGTTCTACATTCCTTGCAGCTCCTGACAACACCACCCCGTAACCAAATGGCCGATCGAGTATTTTTTTGACAAAAATTCTGTCACTTAGAAGAGATTCTTTATGCTCAGCGATGACGTAAGTGTCAATCAAGGCTCCTTGGATTTCCCCATCTTCCAATGCCATGCGAATATCATCCACATTGCTATACTGGCGTTCTGCAGGCCAATAGTAAACCCCATAAGTAACACATAAGCAAGACAGAGAACAAAACAACTATTGCAATTGTCGTATAATATTTAGAATAATAATTATGCATTTCTAATATTAAGTTAATAATCGTCATATCATTTATATGTTAATACTAATCATATCAATTCGTCACAATCGAGTGCTTATACGGTGTAGCTAAGGTGTTCTTAAACTTCATGCCGCTTTAAAACACTTTCACCAAAAATAAAAGAAAAGTGAAATTTTTAGCAGCATATATTTTTTTAGACAAACATATCTGATGAAGGAATTTTGGGATGAGTGGGTAGCAACATTATGCGATTTATGGACCTTCTATGGCTATTGCAGCGTTTGTCAGTTTAATAGGTGCCTCAAAACTAAAAGATCGATCGCCATACGTTTTCAGGCATGAACATCGGTATTTTATTTAGCTTTATTTGTGATGTTTACATACTGGAAGCCAGTGATGTTCAGAAAGAAAAGGAGTTTAATGGCCTTATTTTGCTTTAGTTCCAATTAAAACAGTGTGGAAAATTTATACGTGTAAACTTTTGTAAATCAATCTTATCATCATGCTTTGTTAATTGTCCGTTCATTCTTTAACATGCCCTAGCTGTTTGCGGTAATAATTTCTAGCCGGCACACTAACAGTGGCATAGCGACTATATACTTACTTGTATTAACTTTTGCGTTGTGAAGTACACCCAGTCGATATTCTGCAGAACCCTGAAACGCTCCTATCTAAAATTTGACCCAAAGTAAAAGGTTATCGTTCGTCCATGTCAAGATTACAGAGACAGCAAAGATAAGATATTAAGGATAAAGGAGAGGCAAAAAATTTGTATATGCTAGTTTTTTTTTCACCTGAGAAAATTTCAGTGTCTTTGGTTGTCTTTGTATTTCTGTTTCTTATGCATATAGTATCACTTGTGCTAAAATGGTGCGGATGGTGCTAGAAAGGACCTAGGGATAGTTAAATAGGTGAGAAAGGGCTATCCAAGGAAGAGCAATTGATCATCTCAGCCCTGTTAAACCTTCGACGACGGCCTTGGTCAGTTTCGTACCATGTGGAACGATGCATATAATCATTTAAGCCTTCCTGGACCCGTTTAGCTTTCAGTTTAAGATATTTATTAAGCAAGGATAGATCTGTCCACAGGTAACTCATTTTGGAAACAATAGACAATCTTGACAGGGTTAGATACAAAAAAAAAAAAATTAACATCTGGGGGAAAAATCCACTGCCAATTTTGCTGTTCCATAACTATTCGCTGCAGATTAAATTGGTCCCTTTCCTGGAAAGTTAGCCAGCCACAATTCCTTGAGAAAAATGCAATAAAGTGGGCGACAAAACTGTCTGTAAAAAAGGCAAGTGAAATAGAGATGGGGAAAGAACGTTCGAAATAGATTCGAAAATTGGCATATGACACAATTTAGCATATGGGCATGCTCCAAAGAGGAGGTTTTAGTTTAAAAAGTTGGTTTTCCCTATTCGCAGGCGGCCGCCAAAGGGTTTAGTTTGATAAGACGGCAGATGTTGTTCATCCTCCTTGCTCCGAGATGTTCTCCTCCGTCCTAGTAAACCAACATTTCCAAATCACCTCAGACGAAGGGCCACTCGATACGCTGCTGTACTTCATATTATTTATCTTTATCTATCAATTCTTTTTTATTTATATTATTTTCATATAGATTTACCTCTGTACCATACAGAATAACGTCCCTTTCTACAGTGACACTTGTGAGTGACGAAGCGATTGCACCAATTAGAATGGAGATAATAACAAGGCCCGTTAATGTCCACATTATACCAAAAATGCGCCCGATGATAGACGTGGGCGCTCGATCACCATACCTATCGACAAGTATAAGTAAATATGGCACTTCACACTAAGCATATTTATTTAACAATTAATGAATGAGGACCAGTATCTTATGAAGAATTATGGAGATCGAGGAGGGTTTACGGCAGAGGCGGATAACACCCTCCGAGATGTTCATAATTCTTCATATGATACGAAAGCCGAACTCAATAATTGGTATATTATTCACTGATGTTAAGTTCATCTTCGATAGTGCACGTTTAGGGTTGTTCGGCTCGGCAAATATTCTCCAAATAGCAGATGTCGCCCTTCGAGTTGTCTTCTTGTTGTTCTTGCCATGTTTTTAGCTATTATTTCGCCTAGTTCTTACTCTTGAAACAAGTAAAATGTCCGCCAGTTTTGTTTTCACAATCAAAACAACTCAACCTCGTTCCCAGGTCTTCTCGGTTAACGGTACATTAACTTGCAAGAAGGCTGCGCTTTTGACGTCATCGGTTCATTAAACGCAAAATTCTTTCAAATTTGGTCATCAGTAGCTGGTTATGGTGAATTAGGCATGTGCTTTTAGCCAATCAGAATCGGGGAAATATTTTGAATGGATAATAATTATTTATTAATTTCCATGTAAAGTTGTTTATTCATGTAGTGTGTTTTGTTTCGTTGTTGCTATCGTAGTTGTTTATCTTGTTTTTGCATTATTTGCATTTGCATTTATTTGTTTTTGTGTTTTCTGTTGGGACCAGTAACACAGCGGGGGCAAACCATCTGGCCCAAGGGAATCATCAAAGAGTGGTAAATTTGGTTAATTTAAAATAACTTTGTTGGCTTCAGCTCTTTCTATGCCAAACTTGGCCTGAAAATATAGAATATTGAGCCAATTAAATTGGCATTTATTTTGACTCCAAAATGTCAAATTATTACGTCTCATTTTTTGACGTCATTAATGCACAATTTTTTAAACTTTTGCATTTTCCAATTTTGTTATATATCATTTTTAAGAGAACTATTCAAGGAAATTAAAAAGCTGATTTTTTTTCCATATCTCAAATATCGGCTGACATATGAAATTTTCAATTGTAATCAATTCGTACCTAAAAAACGGGGTGCTTCCCTGTAAAAAATTCTGAATTTAAGCGTAACAGATCTTTATTGTCGAAAGCTAAAGAAAAAATAAAATTTCAAAAAAAGAAATTCCTGACTGCGCAAAAACCGCAAGACAACAGTTTTGTGACGTCAAAAATGTGATCATTCTTTGGTTTGCTTCATCAAACGTTTGTTCCTAATATTTTAGGAAACTATAAAAGGTCTATTTTCCCGGAAAATAATGTTATTTTACAAAAATAAAATAAAAGAAAACATAAATCAAAGGAATTGCCCGGGGGCTGCTTTTAAATGTTTTCGAAGTACCATAATTAGAATTAACGTACCGTAGCGAGAAAGAGCTTTCGATATTTTAATCCCCTTCTAAATATCTTTTGCATGATAAAAGTTTAACTTTGAAATTAAAAAAATCATTTCACCCATTTTGTTAATTTCACATTTTGCAACAAACAAAAACTTAGAATTACCTCATCAACAATCGTAGTCTATCTGGCAAGCTTAGTCAAGAAATTAAAAGAAATGAAAAAGATTACGTAAATTTAGCCTAAATGATCCCTTGGAGGGGTGGCCGGATTGGCCTCACTGCGTCAATTATTTTATATCCAACAAAGAACCTTCATGACCCAACAGTAACAATCAACATTCGCGAGTACCAGAATCAGTGCGCTGTTACCTTCTAACGTGGAAGATTGCTTAATGTTATCCACCTGCTCGAAGACGTTTGTCTAATAGCAACCAATGAGAACGCTCACTATCAGACGAACATCTGAGGTGTACAACAATGCAATTGTTGATACCTACCCTACAGTTGTCATGGAAATGTAAGACCACCAGAAACCTTCGCCAACTCCTTTCAAGAAACTGGGCGGAAATTCTTCAGGGTTAAATTTTGAGTCCTGCGGTTAAAATAAATGCAAGCATCAAAGAACACAGTGCAGACAATATCTTGAGACGATTTTTGTTCTTTAGTCTTAAAAAGGGCTATATTAAGATGATTTTTATGTTATATGTTAAATGGCAAAATAAATGAACTGAAAGAATTCCTCCTTCTGCCTTCATTTATCGCTGTTATCCGTTTTCCGCCTCCTTGTGGTGGTGGCGGTGGAGGAAAAAAAAATTGGTGATGGTTCTGGTGGTGGTTGTAATGGTGGTGATAGACTATAGAAATTAGGTAAGGTGGTGGTGGTGGTGTTGGAGGTTTTGGCGAGGGAACAAAAAAAAATGAGGAGAAGCGAAATAACTGAATTGCGTTTAGGGTTAGTAAAAGCTACAATCAGTATAAAATTTGTTGACACATCCCAACGAAAAAGGGCCTTTCCCATCTCTCTCTCTCTCCTGCTATCAACTTTGACAAGGGAAGGAAGGAGAATTCCAAGCACAAGATCATGGGCAGAACATATAAGCCTAATCAGGGACAGTGTCTCAAATGTTTTTACAACTTATGGCAGTTTTTTTTTTTTTGCCCTCTTTAGTATTCATGAATTGCCCGCCAAGAATCAGTGAAATGGAAATGGGACAATTTTAGAGATTGTCTGCAATACATTTTGGAAGGAACTGGGAATAGAGCTTCCATTATTCCGTTACGGTACATTTATGCTGAGTCACATCAGGTAATTTTTGTTTTCAAAAAGCAAAACGTCTATCGACCTAAAAATGGCTAAACAACCTGTAAAACATGTTTAATCACATAATAGAGCAGGTGACAGAGATTGCAAGATTTCAAAACCATTTCATTCATGAGATCAAGGCAAAAGGCCAAGACATTATCGACGGTAATGTATTTCTCTGTAAAGTAATGAGATTCTAATTATTTTCCCCAAGTTCTGTGGGGAGGGGGTAAGCTTCAGTCGCTCGCACCTTCATTTTGGAACGTCTTCCTTCCTGAAGAGAGGGTGCTTCATTGTTGCGTTGATTTCTATTTTGGTCTTTCTAATTAGATAACCCTCTGATTGCTCAGGACAGTTTTGACTCTTTACAGCCTGAAATAAATCTCCTCATGCAATAAATGACGAAGACTCTCTTCACCATAGCAACTGATTTTTCAGGACTTACCAAAAACCATACAATAAATCCAGACATGAAGGCCATGCATGCTGACAACACAATCAAAGGCACCGTTTGCAGTACTGCCATTATCATGTTCATAGCTTTTCCACTGGGGGGCCTACTAGCAGCAAGGAATGCTACCCCGGGTGATTCCACAATATTGATGTAAGCGTAGTCACCCAAGTATTTGGTGATGTATTTGTTGCCGTATATTGGAAAACTTATTTCTGGGACATCATCGATGTCTTTAAGGACTTCTAACACATCTTTCTTAGCAGAAAGTCCGCTCTTCCCGTTGTTAGAGATGTCGATTATGGTGTCGCCGTGCGCGGGACAAATTCCGCAAGCAGTGTGAACCATGTCAGTGATAATCCCGCTAAATATTCCCTCGATTTTGTTATCGTTTTTGTTAAACGTAAGGTATGGTGTTGTTGCCCAGAAGTTTGTGTAGAGTATTTTTGGACAACGGCAGGTTTCTGTTAATAGCAAAAAGAAAGAAAAATAAAGCCAGCGTGATTAAAAGATCTTGGGCATTTCATTGACAATGAATTATAGTTTGATAAAGAAACTCCGTAANCTGCTATCAACTTTGACAAGGGAAGGAAGGAGAATTCCAAGCACAAGATCATGGGCAGAACATATAAGCCTAATCAGGGACAGTGTCTCAAATGTTTTTACAACTTATGGCAGTTTTTTTTTTTTTGCCCTCTTTAGTATTCATGAATTGCCCGCCAAGAATCAGTGAAATGGAAATGGGACAATTTTAGAGATTGTCTGCAATACATTTTGGAAGGAACTGGGAATAGAGCTTCCATTATTCCGTTACGGTACATTTATGCTGAGTCACATCAGGTAATTTTTGTTTTCAAAAAGCAAAACGTCTATCGACCTAAAAATGGCTAAACAACCTGTAAAACATGTTTAATCACATAATAGAGCAGGTGACAGAGATTGCAAGATTTCAAAACCATTTCATTCATGAGATCAAGGCAAAAGGCCAAGACATTATCGACGGTAATGTATTTCTCTGTAAAGTAATGAGATTCTAATTATTTTCCCCAAGTTCTGTGGGGAGGGGGTAAGCTTCAGTCGCTCGCACCTTCATTTTGGAACGTCTTCCTTCCTGAAGAGAGGGTGCTTCATTGTTGCGTTGATTTCTATTTTGGTCTTTCTAATTAGATAACCCTCTGATTGCTCAGGACAGTTTTGACTCTTTACAGCCTGAAATAAATCTCCTCATGCAATAAATGACGAAGACTCTCTTCACCATAGCAACTGATTTTTCAGGACTTACCAAAAACCATACAATAAATCCAGACATGAAGGCCATGCATGCTGACAACACAATCAAAGGCACCGTTTGCAGTACTGCCATTATCATGTTCATAGCTTTTCCACTGGGGGGCCTACTAGCAGCAAGGAATGCTACCCCGGGTGATTCCACAATATTGATGTAAGCGTAGTCACCCAAGTATTTGGTGATGTATTTGTTGCCGTATATTGGAAAACTTATTTCTGGGACATCATCGATGTCTTTAAGGACTTCTAACACATCTTTCTTAGCAGAAAGTCCGCTCTTCCCGTTGTTAGAGATGTCGATTATGGTGTCGCCGTGCGCGGGACAAATTCCGCAAGCAGTGTGAACCATGTCAGTGATAATCCCGCTAAATATTCCCTCGATTTTGTTATCGTTTTTGTTAAACGTAAGGTATGGTGTTGTTGCCCAGAAGTTTGTGTAGAGTATTTTTGGACAACGGCAGGTTTCTGTTAATAGCAAAAAGAAAGAAAAATAAAGCCAGCGTGATTAAAAGATCTTGGGCATTTCATTGACAATGAATTATAGTTTGATAAAGAAACTCCGTAACGAGACATGCTTTATACTTAGAAAGCCGATGCTTTAAAATATTACACGGCTTCTATTTTTATTTGTCTGCGGAAAATTGTGTTAAAATGCATTTCTAAAATGCCCCTTTTTAGGTCCAAAATATGCTGTTTCAAGAGTAATCATAACATACAATAAGATAAAGCACAAGCACATAAGGCAGTCGTGAATATTAACTGATAAGAAAAGGAGAAATCTAGTAACAGTTGATGTAAAAATGAGGAAGCCTACAGTAACAGTGCTGTCATCAACGTCTTGAAACTTCTACACGCTCACCAGCTAATACGTAGTCACTGTAAGGTCCCAGTCCCTTCGGTGTAAAAGCAGCCACTCGGATTCGGTAGGTAGAATACGTTTCAACTTGTAGGACAGTGGAAAGCTCCTCTGGCTTAAAAGTCAGTGTATGTTCCTCTCTATCTTCGAATACTCTCTCAGCCGCCCTGATTCTTTGATATTTGAGAGAATAACCAAGAAGAGGGCCGTTGACATGGCCACTAAGGACTGGACTCCAGTTAACATTAATCGATTTTTCGGATGTAAGGTTTTGCGCTACGACACCCTGCGGTGGTCTGGTGGGGACTTAAAAAAAAAAGAAAAGAAAAGAAAAAGAAAACACCTTCTTTTAAGACAACGTTGACTGATTCCATTGATTTCTTAAAAAGCGTTAATTAGGACCCTAAAGCAGAAGCGACAACGATGGAGACGAGGATGTCGGAAAAGTAATAGGCTTGAACAAGCCAAAAAAACTATAGACGTACAAGACACTTTTCGGTACATCTCTTTGTCAACACTGCGCGACTACGACGTGAATTGTCCTCACCGCGACGTTTTCTCTTGGATGCTAACACACGATCTTTCTAAATTTGGACACATTCGGGACAATCGCTGTGAAGTTTAAAAGCAAGATTTTCGTGGTACATACAACAAGAAAGACGAATAATTACCATCATCCCACGTATAAGTTATAGCGTGATATTCTTTTCCACAACCTTTAGACGTCTTCCCACAAACCACTATCTTGTACTTTGAGTAGTACCAAAGATCGCTTAAAATTATTTTACGGGCATTTGGATGTACGTGTCTCGATTCCCAGAGCAGCGGTAACCCATCATCCTTAGCAAACCTGACCTCATATCCGAGGAGTATTCCGTGTACATAGGCTTGATCAATTGGTTGCCAGGAAACATCAATCGTTGTGGAACTTGTTGACTGGACAATAATGTTTGGTGGTGTCTGACTAGGAACTAGTGAAAAGAAATAAAGCAAAAACGAATGGGGTGAGTAAAAACCCTTTCCTCTCTCTCTTCTTTCTGAAGACTAAGGGCGTCTGGTAGTGAAGTCGTGTTCAGGCCTCGTCAGCTAAGATTTTCAGGAGGCTCTGGGAAGAAGAGTGCACATGGATATCTAAGGCTAAGGACAACCCAGAGTTCTGCCTAGGAGCTCTCACTATGTCCATTTTTGCCCAAAAAGATATCTAAGGAAAACGGAACAATTTCATATTAATTAAAACAGTGACATTATTTCCAAAGTCACCCATTTTGTTAATTCCTTTACATTACTGTTTTAGATCTTAGTTAATTGCTGTCAATTCTACCTTGCTAGACCACAATGCTGTGAGAACTGAGGAATGACGAATTTAGGCACGCATTGATATCTCTCCTCCGTCTACCGCCTCTACTCTTCATCCGTGACAACAAATGTTCATAAAAAAGGGTTCGTATCCCGGAAATTTAGCCTACAACTTACCGTCCTCCTGTGTTTGTACTGCGACAGCTTGACTTGGTATACCATTACCATTGCTAGTAAAAGCATAGATGCGTATTATGTAATCTGTAAACTTCTCTAGATCCTCTACAGCTGCTTCAAGGGGCATTGGTAACACTGATTTCATGGATTCTACCCGAAAAAAATTAAAAAAGTAAGCAAAGATAACTTCAAGCAAAAAATCATGGGCAAAACATATAAACCTAATAAAGGAAAGTTCCTAAAATGTTTTTACAACTTATTGCAGTTTTTTTTTTTTTTGCCCTCTTTAGTATTCATGAATTGCCCGCCAAGAATCAGTGAAATGGAAATGGGACAATTTTAGAGATTGTCTGCAATACATTTTGGAAGGAACTGGGAATAGAGCTTCCATTATTCCGTTACGGTACATTTATGCTGAGTCACATCAGGTAATTTTTGTTTTCAAAAAGCAAAACGTCTATCGACCTAAAAATGGCTAAACAACCTGTAAAACATGTTTAATCACATAATAGAGCAGGTGACAGAGATTGCAAGATTTCAAAACCATTTCATTCATGAGATCAAGGCAAAAGGCCAAGACATTATCGACGGTAATGTATTTCTCTGTAAAGTAATGAGATTCTAATTATTTTCCCCAAGTTCTGTGGGGAGGGGGTAAGCTTCAGTCGCTCGCACCTTCATTTTGGAACGTCTTCCTTCCTGAAGAGAGGGTGCTTCATTGTTGCGTTGATTTCTATTTTGGTCTTTCTAATTAGATAACCCTCTGATTGCTCAGGACAGTTTTGACTCTTTACAGCCTGAAATAAATCTCCTCATGCAATAAATGACGAAGACTCTCTTCACCATAGCAACTGATTTTTCAGGACTTACCAAAAACCATACAATAAATCCAGACATGAAGGCCATGCATGCTGACAACACAATCAAAGGCACCGTTTGCAGTACTGCCATTATCATGTTCATAGCTTTTCCACTGGGGGGCCTACTAGCAGCAAGGAATGCTACCCCGGGTGATTCCACAATATTGATGTAAGCGTAGTCACCCAAGTATTTGGTGATGTATTTGTTGCCGTATATTGGAAAACTTATTTCTGGGACATCATCGATGTCTTTAAGGACTTCTAACACATCTTTCTTAGCAGAAAGTCCGCTCTTCCCGTTGTTAGAGATGTCGATTATGGTGTCGCCGTGCGCGGGACAAATTCCGCAAGCAGTGTGAACCATGTCAGTGATAATCCCGCTAAATATTCCCTCGATTTTGTTATCGTTTTTGTTAAACGTAAGGTATGGTGTTGTTGCCCAGAAGTTTGTGTAGAGTATTTTTGGACAACGGCAGGTTTCTGTTAATAGCAAAAAGAAAGAAAAATAAAGCCAGCGTGATTAAAAGATCTTGGGCATTTCATTGACAATGAATTATAGTTTGATAAAGAAACTCCGTAACGAGACATGCTTTATACTTAGAAAGCCGATGCTTTAAAATATTACACGGCTTCTATTTTTATTTGTCTGCGGAAAATTGTGTTAAAATGCATTTCTAAAATGCCCCTTTTTAGGTCCAAAATATGCTGTTTCAAGAGTAATCATAACATACAATAAGATAAAGCACAAGCACATAAGGCAGTCGTGAATATTAACTGATAAGAAAAGGAGAAATCTAGTAACAGTTGATGTAAAAATGAGGAAGCCTACAGTAACAGTGCTGTCATCAACGTCTTGAAACTTCTACACGCTCACCAGCTAATACGTAGTCACTGTAAGGTCCCAGTCCCTTCGGTGTAAAAGCAGCCACTCGGATTCGGTAGGTAGAATACGTTTCAACTTGTAGGACAGTGGAAAGCTCCTCTGGCTTAAAAGTCAGTGTATGTTCCTCTCTATCTTCGAATACTCTCTCAGCCGCCCTGATTCTTTGATATTTGAGAGAATAACCAAGAAGAGGGCCGTTGACATGGCCACTAAGGACTGGACTCCAGTTAACATTAATCGATTTTTCGGATGTAAGGTTTTGCGCTACGACACCCTGCGGTGGTCTGGTGGGGACTTAAAAAAAAAAAAAGAAGAAAAGAAAAGAAAAAGAAAACACCCTCTTATAAGACAACGTTGAATGATTCCATTGATTTCTTAAAAAGCGTTAATTAGGAGCCTAAAGCGGAAGCGACAACGATGGAGACGAGGATGTCGGAAAAGTAATGGGCTTGAACAAGCCAAAAAAACTGTAGACGTACAAGACACTTTTCGGTGCATCTCTTTGTCAACACTGCGCGACTACGACGTGAATTGTCCTCACCGCGACCTTTTCTATTGGATGCTAACACACGATCTTCCTAAATTTGGACACATTCGGGACAATCGCTGTGAAGTTTAAAAGCAAGATTTTCGTGGTACATACAACAAGAAAGACGAATAATTACCATCATCCCACGTATAAGTTATAGCGTGATATTCTTTTCCACAACCTTTAGACGTCTTCCCACAAACCACTATCTTGTACTTTGAGTAGTACCAAAGATCGCTTAAAATTATTTTACGGGCATTTGGATGTACGTGTCTCGATTCCCAGAGCAGCGGTAACCCATCATCCTTAGCAAACCTGACCTCATATCCCAGGAGTATTCCGTGTACATAGGCTTGATCAATTGGTTGCCAGGAAACATCAATCGTTGTTGAACTTGTTGACTGGACAATAATGTTTGGTGGTGTCTGACTAGGAACTAGTGAAAAGAAATAAAGCAAAAACGAATGGGGTGAGTGAAAACTCTTTTCTCTCTCTCTTCTTTCTGAAGACTAAGGGCGTCTGGTAGTGAAGTCGTGTTCAGGCCTCGTCAGCTAAGATTTTCAGGAGGCTCTGGGAAGAAGAGTGCACATGGATATCTAAGGCTAAGGACAACCCAGAGTTCTGCCTAGGAGCTCTCACTATGTCCATTTTTGCCCAAAAAGATATCTAAGGAAAACGGAACAATTTCATATTAATTAAAACAGTGACATTATTTCCAAAGTCACCCATTTTGTTAATTCCTTTACATTACTGTTTTAGATCTTAGTTAATTGCTGTCAATTCTACCTTGCTAGACCACAATGCTGTGAGAACTGAGGAATGACGAATTTAGGCACGCATTGATATCTCTCCTCCGTCTACCGCCTCTACTCTTCATCCGTGACAACAAATGTTCATAAAAAAGGGTTCGTATCCCGGAAATTTAGCCTACAACTTACCGTCCTCCTGTGTTTGTACTGCGACAGCTTGACTTGGTATACCATTACCATTGCTAGTAAAAGCATAGATGCGTATTATGTAATCTGTAAACTTCTCTAGATCCTCTACAGCTGCTTCAAGGGGCATTGGTAACACTGATTTCATGGATTCTACCCGAAACTTGCCGTTCCTTTTCTTGTAGACTATAACATAGCCTAAAAGTGGCATCGAATAGAGCTCTGTAACCTCTGTCCATCTCAATTCTATAGATGTGGACGTGTTGCTGATTGCTTCCAATATTACAGGTGGCTCGCCTGGTACTTTTGATAAAAATAAAGAGTAAAGTCATCTGTAACTGCAATTCTAGTCAACTAAAGCAACTATTATCCTAATTGACTACTTTCTATACTCAATCATTTTGGCTATTTCACTACACTACTCTTTTAGAGTTTGCCCTACAGTTAAATTTACCTTGTAAGGCACAATTATTGATACCAAATTAAAGGAGATTACCACTCAGTAGCTTACATTACGTACAATTGATGATGTATTCAGGATTTTGGATCAGCTTTTTAACGCAAAACTAAAGGAATCAGAGGAAATCGTTACTTAGAAGCTGTCTAATTCAACCAAATTAACTCATGAATATTAGCCTTATCTTTTACATTTTGCCTAGTGATTTAGCATTATTTGCTAGAATATTTAAATTAAGAGAATGGCAAAATGACATCGTTGGCCAAAATTTGAAAATGCCTAAAACTGTCAAACGCAGCATCAGCAAACTCATTTAACCGGGTGTTTAGCTAAAGTACAGAGAGCGAATGAAACACCACCCATTTGATTTCAACTCGGTGATACTCGCAGTATCCTTACCATAACTGCTAGAAAGGTTAAGTAATTCTGCTGGAGTAGTACCCAGTGTTCCTCCAGCGAGCTCTTCCTGTAAAGAGATGAGCTGCAGTGCATCTATAGCAAGAAAGCTCACGTTTATGCTGGCGATTATGCTTCCTTCGCTGAATTCAAGTAAGAAAAATATAGTAATTAAACAATGAGACATAAGTATCATAAACGCGGATTATTTCAGGGAAAAATATTGTCTCCCTGACGGGATTTAAATTAGCCTAAGTATCATGCCCTCCCTCTTTGAACTTTTCGCTTCTTCACAATCCTTGGCAGTAAATAAGTTGGGATTTTGATTAAGTTATCATTTTTGATTTAAGTCTTTTCGTTTTGTTTCTTTCTTGAAAAGGGGTTTTGATCGTGCATACACATCAGAACTCGGATTTGAATGACTAACCAGAGATTAAACAGCAAAACCTCGAAGGGTCGAGTCAAACAATGTGAAAGTGCTTAGTAGGAAAACTTTGAGGCCTAAAGACAGAGCGTTAGGAGAGACTCACTCAAGGGGTTATTCAGGTTGGAAAATCAAATGGTTTGATCCATTTCGTTCGGGAATCTTCTGATGATATGGCTGCGATTCGAGGTAATGCAGTTTTTTCCAAATTTTATCATTTTAACCCTCGGACGTACAAGGGGGAGTGGATGCCCCCCCCCCCCCCCCCCCCCCCCC
>CALNXI010001315.1:106400-118455 GCA_942486025.1 Porites evermanni
CTTTTACATTTGTACGTCCCAATAAAGTTACATTGCGACTACAGACCTAGCAGGAGATAGAGCAGTGTGGTCATTGAATCATTGTGTTTTATACTTTATTCAACCTTTATTCAAACATTTTTAGTCTTGTAATAGGGCTGCCATCATGCTAGATGTCTAGCTAAATAAAATTAGAGGTGTAATGATTAATCGAATTCTCGATTAATCGCGGTTATGACCATTCAGTTCGATTCACGATTCTTTGCTTTGGTTTCAATGATTTTTGCACACCTTTTCCAGGGTGCCCTCAGTGAGTTATTATAATTTTTTAGATTATTCTAAAATAAGAATCCAGAACTCCTTAATGTGCGTTCTTTATTGATGAGTAAAGACGATAGCAGTCCGTGTGCCATTTTGTGTTGCCTGGTAAAAATGCTGTCCTTCAACCTCCTCTTGAGAATTTCCAAATAATGCAAACCAATTCAAGTGCGACACGCTCCTTGTCAGGTTCTCAAACATGGTGACGAACCAAGCGACTGTGAATCCTCCCGTCCCTGTTACTATTCTCATATTGAGGGTTTAGGGTTGCATGTTGTTTACATTACACATTATGTTATAAGAATTAAGAAACATTTACATAATCGAATCGAAATGATCGAAATCGAAAGGCAATAATGGAAATTGAATCGAATCGCAAGGAATATGAATCGTTACACCTCTAAATAAAATGAAATAAATTTAAAACTAATGATAGCAAAAACAAAATCTCCTACAAAAGATAAAATCGATAAAAATATCATAGCATTAATTATTTTACAATATTAAAAAAGACTAAAAAAAATTAAGCTAGAAAAGAGTAAGCTTCAACCAGTTATGCATAATTATTTTTTATTTATTTTGTCACAAGCATCAACTTAAATATGTCCATCTGTCCCTGGTTTCATAGTCAGTGACGCTGCAGACTTAAATCTTGGTGTAATGACATAATGTGGTCTTGATAATCAACTCCTGGCCTTACACAATCGAGCTGGGACTTGTACTTCTTTCAATTCACAAGGTTACTTGCGCGTTGCTCGGTGGATTTGGCCTAAAAGAGCGAAAAATGGAAACATAGTCGCCAGCGCTGTACTTTACTAATCCGGATTCTACAATAAACGACAAGTTAAATACTAAAATAAGACTTACCCGATACCGTTAAGTCATCCGATATTGTTAGAGGTCTTCGATTCGTAAGAATCCGACTCCTTAGCAGCCTGTCGATTATCTCTACCTCAGGTTTTGAAAAGTTTGAGCCATTGACCTGTCTACCTAAAGTTTACAATGTTTACAACAATATGCTACTAAAATTGATCGCTTCCAAGACAAAGACCAAGAATTGGGCCGTGCCAAGAAAACGACTTTTTTGCCAAGAAAACGACACAAGATCTGGCAGGCGCTTCGCCTCCATCTGTACCCTTCCCATGGTCCCTTGCGGTTCATCGCCAGTCGCTCGCCTCTACCTTGCGAAAAACGAAGCGCCAAAGGAGGCTGCGCCTGAGAAGCTGCAGTTTTTCCAGCAACGGCACAGGTAAACACAGGCAACCAGCCCCTAGCAACGGTTGCTACCAAAAAGCCTCGCTTTGGTGAAATCGCCGCCATATTTGCAATCGGTCTATCTGGAAACTTGTTACTGATAGCTGAAGCTGACAGAGTTTTGTGTCATCTTGTGATGTTTTTAACTGTCTTTTTCTACTGGATGTACAAAATGAAATTCAGCTGCTATCAAGATTCTTCTGCAATTCATTGCTGGTTTTTTTATTGCGCTTTTGGTTGAAAAATGCACCACTTGTCAAAGTGCTTGGAAATCCGATTTCGGATGGCATCGTTTTCAAAAATTAGCTTACTCACTTGCCCTTGCGTGAGGCGTAATATGGTTGAAAACTCTCAAGTGATTCTGGCGTCACTTGATGGCCTTCAGGTGCAGCATCTCAACTGGTAAGCCTGAACAATTATTGTCTTTGATGTGTTTTTTTTTCCGGTTTCCTAACCGGTCGAACGTAGTTTATGCGGCTGGTTATGCAGGAGACAACCCCCCTGACCAAGAAAAGTATCAGGTTTAAAAAGCCTTTAGACATTTTTTGACGGCAAATACAAAGAAAACGTTCCGAAGAATATTTAGTTGTGATTTTGGTTGTAAAAAGAAAGCTCTGAGCGATTTTCTTGCCTTGAGTTCATCATGAAAAATAGGAAACACCGGGAAGCCCGCTTAAAACAAAAATAAGCTTAAGCTTATTCTTACCTGAGTCATGATTTTCAAAGACACTTTGCTCTCAATACTTGTCTTCGTGAATGAAAGTTATTCTCTCTGTGCATGTTTCATCGAATTATATTTATTTTATTGATTTTTAGTAGTCCCTCTCGCAATTTTTATCGTTGCACCGGTTGTTTTCACTCGTACATAAACATCTCACATGCAGGAGTACTCAAATGCCGCGCGCAAATATCACTAACTTTTAACGATGACACATATTAACAAAACCATAAATAGTTTTATGAGTAAAGAGAAATATAACCTAAACATAACAAATTCGCTATCATTTTGTAGCGTACTAAACAGTAAATCTATTAATGTTCATTCAAACACTTGACAGCTCGGACTGCAAATTAGTTCTTGCTTGTCAAAAGAGAGAACCCGTCGCCACGATTTACTTGTAAAGTAAACTTGTCGAACACCAAAAATCCGGCCTGATTTTTTATTTTGGCCTCCCTTTTAGACAGAGGAATGCAACGTGTAAATTGGCTGCCCCGAGGACCATCGTGTGTTTCATAAAATTATATTTCGGGGCTGTCCAAAATATCTAAAGTCTCTCCAACGGAGTGGTTGGAGAGACTATGAATTAACCTTGTAAGGTGGTGGGCGACTTGGTTATTTTGTTTGGAAAATTTGTTTTGCAGGCCTAATTATTCCTCAATGTAATAGCTTCGTTTTACTAGGAGTAACTCTACAGAGTGAAGAGAAATTTAATGAACATGCAAGAACCAACTTGTCAAAGCAAACAAGTGTTTACACGTCCTACGAACACTAAGAAAGGAACACTACTCTCAGGCAGAGATAGATCACCTTTTTATATCTATTGTTTTACCTAATTTTAGCTATGCACTTTCAGTCTATGGGGCATCGGAGTCCGATCTTACGGTTATACAAATTTTTTTAGACCGGTCATCCGCCATAAACGCCGTTTTATTTCATTTCCAGTTTTTATCAAGAACCTTTTAAATAAACAAGACCGAAACATTTTAAAGATATTAATATCAACGGATTGCCACCCCCTGAAAGATATCATTCCTGTCCAGAAGACTTATGTACATAATCTAGCTTAGGAAAAAAGGCTGCGCACGCCCGAAAA
Organism: Porites evermanni; assembly: GCA_942486025.1. NCBI lineage: Eukaryota > Metazoa > Cnidaria > Anthozoa > Scleractinia > Poritidae > Porites > Porites evermanni. The sequence continues at coordinate 109,766 of CALNXI010001315.1, forward strand.
TCAATACACAGCGTTTTATGAACACCTTTGTAAATAGGTTGAATTTTAAGCTCCATTTATTGTAATGACATACTTTTTAAATATATATATATGTAGATATTTTTATCATAGTTTTTTATCTTCCGTATTATTGTAACATAAGATATGTAGTTTTATCTTTTGATGAAATAAAGACTCATTATTATTATTATTTATTTATTAATCTACTGTGATCGAACATGATTGCTATTTTTGGGTGTACACATAAGACTATTAACCCGATGTAAAATTTGTTTCACTCTTGGACTGTCAAATTATTTTTCTCTAAATTAATTTAGCCTTTGCCTCAAAGTCACATGAATGTGCCCTAAAGTTAACTGATTTGTGGATTACAAGTTTATTGTTTGATTTAAATTATGAATTTAATAACGGGAGCTTCACTACGACAGCTGTGCCGTCCGAAATTCACACCCAGGCTGAAATCGGGATTCTTGCTGATGTCAGCATTTTTGATACCGGTTGGGGGCGGTTCAGACTGGTTATTTTTGCTAATTAATTTGACAAAACCAAAGGTACTTAAAGAAATGCCGATATAATATAGTATAATGAGTCAGATTCAAGTTCAAAAGTTGTGCCAAATTTTAGTCGAGTCAAATCTTCAGTCATGCCAGACAGTTAGGGAGGGGAGGTTTAATGTTCATGAATTATGTGAACATTTTGAAAAAACTGCCATACAAATCGATAAATTAAGCAAAATGATCGAGGAAAACTATAAAATACATGATAATAAGCCAAGATGCAGGGAAGAGCGACGAGCTCAGTATAATGACGAATAATTTGCTAAATTAATTAGCCGAATCGAAAAAATCAAGCAAGACCGCCAAAATGAAGTCGAAAATGATAAAAAATGGGTTGAGATGGATGATGAAAATGATGAATTAATTGGGAGATTGAAGCGGTTGAAACCGGTTGAACTGGTTGAGGAACCGGAATTGGATATTTATGAAATTTTGAAAATGGAGGAGGAGGAAGAGCGTAAAAAAGATGAATATTTTGAGGAACGAGAAAGACAAGATCAATTAAAGCGGTTGAAACTGGTTGAACTGGTTGAGGAACCGGAATTGGATATTTATGAAATTTTGAAAATGGAGGAGGAAGAAGAACGTAAAAAAGATGAATATTTTGAGGAACGAGAAAGACAAGATCAATTAAACCGGATTGAACCACATAAGTCCGATCCAGAGTATAAATTTGAAGCGCTAAATAATTATGCAAATGAATTGCTTCTTAATAGGAAACGAATGAAAAAACAAGAATTTATCAGAAAATTGGATATTTATATGATAATAATGCGGAAAAAATTAATAAACGAACCAGAAAAATGTAAAGAATTGAACAAAATAATAACTAGTCTTAAACACAAATTACGGGAAAAGCGGAAAATACCGGTTGAGGTGATCAAATTAATGCTAAAATGGGTGAAAGAAAGTAGCGAATAAATTAGATAGTCAGTTAGATAACCGGTTGATTAGGTCAGTTAGTTAGAATTATTAGCGGTTAGTTTATATAAATTTTCAAGATGTTTCTGTGCTAATGGTGGTAATTGTGTGTTAGATGGCGCCATAGAATTTGTTGAATAATTAGGCATGTGTGTTAGTTGCGGTAAATTGGGTATTTGTTTATTACCCTTTCGTTTGGTACCTTTGGAACCTTGTTTTGTCAATAAATGCAGAAAAAGATAACGATACTGTACAATTAATTCAATAATATGTCGTCTTTTCATACGCGTAACAGCAAACTTATCCGCTTTCATTTTGATGATTTCCTTTTTGAGTTCTTTGAGAGTGAATGTATTCAGATTTTTTCGTAATTCTATCTTTTGGAGTTCATTATAGTTGTCTAATAATTGGTCAGCATTCATATACTAATTAATTAGATAATCCTGTGGATGACTCTGTAATGGGTAGTAACGGTGTCTTTATTATGGAAATATTTGATGCAATAATTACACGGCAGTCTGACACCTTTCATATAATCATGTACTTCTATACAGATTTCATCATAGTCGTTACTTAGGATAAATTTATAGTTATTATTGCTGTATTTTTCCATCAACTCATATTGCGCTTTACTAACATGATAATTATTAGTTGGTGATTTGAATTCAATACAGAGGCCTTTATAATCTTTGTGATAATCGAGTACCATTAGATCGGGTTGTTATCCTTTCCTTTGTTGATATCCTTTCTTATACGAATCTAGTCTCTTATCCTCAGTATCTTGATTCTCTCCCAGACCGGCTACTAATATAGAATCTGGATAATATCTCCTTATGAGGTTCACTACTTTATAATGGAGGTCAGTCTCATTGCCAATCATGATCATCTTATTCCAGGGACTATCAAATAGTTTGTATTGACCATACTTGCGGGTTGATGGGAGGACTGTGGTGAATACCCAATCACGAAATTTTTTAGCAGCTTCTAATTTGGAACTAAACACAAGTTCATAAAAACCAGCTTCATCAATAAAATAGGTCATAGCCCACCCCGTTGTTTTGACGGGTTGCCTAAAAATGTGTTTTATTTTGTGATTTTCAGATACATGTTTTCTAATAGCCTGATCAGTATCATTATAACCGAGAATAGCAGCCACATCCTTTCCTCGGAACCAAACATTTTGTTTATCATCAATATATGATGTCAGCTCAATTTCTAAATCGTCATTAACAAACATTTTTTCAATCATTCTTTTCATATATATAGGTTACATAAAAAACATCATCATTCAGACCATATTATATGAAAAGAATGATCGATTAAAAAGTTTGCTAGGCCTGAGGTGCCGTTTCAGCACATTAGACCTAAGGCCCCCTCGTGTAGACGCCCCCTTAGTGAAACGTCCACGTCAGCTTTCTGAACCTGACCCGGCATTTCACCGGGGTAGCTTTTGGGGTGTTGTGTTGGCGCTCCGTTTTGGGTACGGCAACAAATTAACTGTTTATGGTTATCCTTACTCATGCTCCTCCTCTTCCTCCGTTTCAAAGATTGCACCTAAAACGCCTGTTAATGTCATCTCAGCTGATTCCAGTTTTTTGGATATTAATTTCTTGTGGTATAATGTCGCAATTTCTTCTTCCAATTTTTGGATTTTAGTGAATAGTGCATTAAGTTCGGTTTCCTTACTCTGGATTTTAGTATCAAGCTTTCTTATATGATCGTCCATACATACTATTAGTTAGATAATTCTTGCAGGTTGCTTAGTGGAATCCAACTATTAAAGTCGTCACTATAGCCCAACCATTTTACCAGAGCTTGTTTCTTCTTATAATCCCTCCGAATGACCTTTTCAATGCGGAATACTTCCTGTTTTGCTGGTAGTAATTCAGGCTCATAAAAGCTGCCTTGTATTTCCTCATTATTGAGATCTTTTAATCTGTATGTGATTGGGTTTGTGGATTGGATTTTACCAATCAGGAATATCTCTTCTGTCCAAGTAGGTGTGTATCCTTTATCGAACACCTTTCTCTTGTACTTACTTATCCTAACTTTATCACCAACCTTAAATTTGGGCTTAGATGATGATTGCTCCATATCACCATATAGATTGTAATATACCGCATTTTCATTCTTCTTTTTACTAGCTTCTACAGGTGTCATTTTAATGGAACTGCGTTTGGTGTTGTTATACTGCTTCAATATTTTTGGCAGTATCTCAAGATATTGGGTATTACCCTGGACAGTAAACTGCTTCCACATTTTGGTTTTAATTGTACGGTTCCATCTTTCACATACACTAGATTTTTCCTCATTCTCGGTTGAATATAGTGTTATATTATTCTTTTCCAATAGTTCCCTCATATTTTTGTTATAATATTCTTTCCCCTTATCAGTCCAAAGATATTGTGGTTTACGGCCCTCTTTGAATATAGTTTTGAATGCTTCTGTGACAGTTTCCCCTTTCTTATCCTTTAATGGTACAATCCAGCCATATTTGGAGAATAGATCTAATACCATGAGAAGATATCTGTAACCTTTGTTCCATTTGCTGAACTGTTGCATCTCAACCAGATCTGAGCACCAAATTTTGTCAATACCGGTTGTAATAACACGCCGCCGAGTAAAGTTGCGTTTTAATGGTTTATGTAATTCATCCGCTAATTGTTGTTGCCAACTGATACCCGACGGCTTTTCTAGTTTAAACCAAGACAGAGTTTCTGTTTTTTGTTTATTAGATTTCTAGCTAACCAGTGTCCCCATTGTCGTTCACTATAGGGAATGGCGTCTAACGATTTTACGATTTTACGGTCGACTTTATTTTTACACTTTCGGTTATCACCACAAACACTGTAATCGACATCATGTTGCATGGCCACGGCATCGGTTGGCCCAGTTGGTTGATCATAAATTTCTAATATTTCACCAGTTTCTGGATTGTATCTGACTTGGTTTTCGAGATCGTTGTAAGGGCCTGTATACCGATGTCTTGGTAAAGTCCATCCACCTGCTGGTTTTGGTAATTTACCAATCTGTTTGTGGATATCTATAGCACTTCCATCCAAATCTTTCCTGTTAGTTTTGTAGTTTTTCTTTGGTCGTATTTTGGTTGATAATTGGTTAAGAGCTTGAGAACCGGCATTCTGAATCATTGGATTTAATTTGTCCAGAGCGTAGTCGATAGCTTTTTTCTGTAATTTAGGGTTTCTGAGCGCTTCTGACCCGTAATATCTCCCCATCTCAACGGTCTTTTTTGCCATATAAGGTAAAGCATGATGTACAAACCCATCAAGAGCAGTACCAGCTATTGTATCGATTACGCCTGCCCCTAGGACAGGCTGACCTAGTTCCCTTCTTGACAAACTTAAACTTTTTTATTCCCCATTCAGCACAAGTGCACCAAAACATAAGTCTACCATTTTTGGCAGTTTTATAACCTGAAGGTTCTACACATTCTGTTTGCTTCTTCTGTTTAACACAATAAGATTTTACCATTATTACATATTTATGTTATATAATTATTGTCTAATCACTATCACTATCTGTCTCATAATCACTCTCACATAAGGGCTCACAGTTGCAGCACTCGAAACATCCATATTGATTCACATAATGTGGAGTAACTTCTTGGCAATAAACACAAAATTTTTCAGTCATATATAATAGTGTTACATAAAATAGTTTATCAGAAATTGGTGATTTATCATTTGATTTGTAAAACTGAATTTGGGGTTATGTATAATGTCTAATAATGATTTCCCTTTTTGTCTCTCTAGGAGGTAATATAAGCACCAATAACCGCACAAAACACTGTCTCTTTCTTGTATTTCATCTGATGAGTACACCATTTTTTTACCGCTTGTTTTCAGATAATTTTTTATTTCATTGGGCATGATTAATCCGAATGGATCAAAATATTCACAATATTGCTTATCCACGTTTCTATAACAAATCCAATGACTGCCTCCGCCCATTGAATCATCAAGATTAATTATTCCTGTTTCCAATTTGTGTCTTTTGTCTGGTAAATTATCAAGGCTGTAAATACCCCTACAATATTTTATTCCTAATTGTGTAACCCATTGTAACAGATCAATATTCGTTAACGGTTTGTTTATGAATTTTACAGTATTGTTCCTAGAATTGGGATTGAATTGAATGGGCTGTTTTTGCCGAGCAGCAGTCTCTTTCCCTTTCTTTTTTTTTTACTCCCATACCAACTGGATTTTCCCATGTTCCAAAAAAAGGTGGTGACATGTAGGGATACGGATTTTACATTCCGTGGCCATTAGTTGTATCTGGAACATAAACAGATGTTGTATTAGCGGAACCGGTTCTGTCAGCCTGCAGTCCTTTTCCTGTTAATGCGTTTAGTAATAGAGGGACTCCTATACTCGCTAGCAGAGTTCCTAAAAAACCACCCTGCTGTGTTTTCGTCGGTCTGATAAGTAATCCGTTACCAGTTTGGAGAGCATTAAGAATGTCCTTTTTTGCCCGGTGTTCAGTAAATGTTTATATGCAACCAAATGTGCTATTTTGTCCATTGGAATAAGGAATCCTCCTCGTTGGCCTTTCCCGAATATTTTATCCACACCTAAACTGGCTAATGCTGATAACGCTCCTGTTGCAAACGGTGCGATAGCTTTTTTGGCTAATGGCATTGCCATAGGTAGTAACTTACTTCCTAAACTGATTAACGATCCCCACAAACTACCACCCTGTCTAACAGCCTTTCTGATTTGTGTTTTTGATATCTTGATATCCGACCCTGTACCCTGATTCATTGCCTTTTTCAGTTTATTGATCTGACATTTTGTGGGCATTAATTCATGTGGGCCGGAGAACTCATTTCTGGCTAATCTGATCGTTATTGCCGAGTTATTATTATAAGCTCTCGAAAGCTTTTCCAATTGCCCTTTACTAAGTGACACACCATAAGGATAATATTTTGTCATTACTTATATATAATATACGTTACATAATTTACGATCTAAGTATTATTTTACCATCTTTATGTATTAGCTCAACATCTTGCTCATATAATGTTAATGCGTAAATTGAGTAGGCTGTTGCCGTTGTTCCAGATAGCTCATATTTAAATGTCAGTTTTGTAGTGCCATCCTTAATGTCCATCTTCTGTTTTGTTAGGTCGAAATATAGGAAGGGGAATAGTGTACTAAAATTAGATTTATTGAGTAATGACCCTTCACCGTATTCATTATTTTTGTGAACATATTTCAACACATCCCTAAGGACTCTAGTCATATCAGTACTTGGTGTGTAATGTATTTCGGGGTATCATTTCCGTTTCCAACTTCCAGGTGACAATTGGATAAGGTTCTTGGGTCAGTTGATATAGAGAATGTGTTGTACAAGAATGGATTAGCTGTCTGGGAATCGATATTCGCATCATTGATTATAAACACAAACACGTGTCGGGGTTTTGAAATACCAGAAGAGATTCTGAAATGCCCAGCTCTCTTTTGGCTGCTATTTGATCTTTCAATATTCTCTCTCAAATAAGTCCACTTATGATTTTTAAGGTATTGGCTCATATAGGATGATTGGCCCTCACTGTTAAAGGTTATCCGTGGTACATACAATTGCATTCTGGTGATAACCACCCTGCAATCAGCCCCGGCTTGCCAAATTAGATTACCATCTGACTCAATCTCAAAATTCATCTCAACTCTTGTATTAGGTAACAGCTCATCCTCTAACATTTCGAAAAACGAGTATCGGTTCAGTGGTATTTCTGTATTTACTGTAGATGAGACACCTAAGAGTGCTTTCCGAAGGGCAAAACCTTTATTGAAAGCTGCTCGCCTTTTAGCTAACTGATTTGTACCGCTAACTTCAAATTCCCGCTCTTCCGCATTTCTGGATGTATCAAGGAAGAAAAACTCATTACTTGCTGTCTTACTGGCGTAAGCCGGACTGTAGTCAAACAAGTTTTTAATATTTACCGCGTGATTCGCGTCATTACAATCGTACACTTTTTTGCCATTCAGCTTAATATCAAAATGTTTCAACAGTGAGTACGACCCGNTAAGTCCACTTATGATTTTTAAGGTATTGGCTCATATAGGATGATTGGCCCTCACTGTTAAAGGTTATCCGTGGTACATACAATTGCATTCTGGTGATAACCACCCTGCAATCAGCCCCGGCTTGCCAAATTAGATTACCATCTGACTCAATCTCAAAATTCATCTCAACTCTTGTATTAGGTAACAGCTCATCCTCTAACATTTCGAAAAACGAGTATCGGTTCAGTGGTATTTCTGTATTTACTGTAGATGAGACACCTAAGAGTGCTTTCCGAAGGGCAAAACCTTTATTGAAAGCTGCTCGCCTTTTAGCTAACTGATTTGTACCGCTAACTTCAAATTCCCGCTCTTCCGCATTTCTGGATGTATCAAGGAAGAAAAACTCATTACTTGCTGTCTTACTGGCGTAAGCCGGACTGTAGTCAAACAAGTTTTTAATATTTACCGCGTGATTCGCGTCATTACAATCGTACACTTTTTTGCCATTCAGCTTAATATCAAAATGTTTCAACAGTGAGTACGACCCGTTTACAATTCCATTATGATCTGCCACTGCAATGTTACCACCATTAGCCAGACTACTTTAAAATCAAGACTGATACGAGCATTATACCAGTCAAATTGTGTAACCTCACCACTGTTATCAACAACAAACCTGTAGCCATCTTTCTTTTGGTGACGATTATTGGCGACAGTTGTATTTAGTGCTGTTTCTAGGTCAAAAATAACATCTTCATATCGTTCAACATAGTTTGGATCTCTAAATGATTTCATTATAGTAATAGATTACATAACTCTTCTCATCTGGCCTCCAGATAGTAATTGATTCACCCTCTCATTAATTTCGTAATCGGTGAGTTCTCTTGATTGTGGATTTTCTATTGGCGATGTCGCTGCTGGTAATGCTGCTACCGGTGTCTTTTTATTCTTTTTGCTTAATAATTGAATAATTTTATCGCCGGCTTTTTCGCCAGTATATTCACCAGTTTTAGTAGCAGCTTTTTGAACGGCCTTTTTTGTTGCCGTTTTAGCAGCTTTTTTCATGGTCCTTCCAAATAGCTTTCTACCAATCGTTTTGAAAACATCGGTAACACCTTCTCCATAAATATGCTTCTTAACATATCTCCCCGTTTTAACATCATAACGTCTCTTAAATTCTGATTGT
>CALNXI010001315.1:121164-136136 GCA_942486025.1 Porites evermanni
TAATATAAATCAATAACCAATTCCAGGTTAACAATACTAATTTACTTGGTTTAGTACAAAGTGGATATGAATACTCTAGTGAAGCTGCTACTTTAGGGTGGTCTAAAAATAAATTTTTACAGAGAACTGGCATTAATTCTATGACTGGTGATTTGAAAATGGGAAACAATAAAATAACCAATCTAGCTGACCCAACTGATGCTACTGATTGGGTTAATCTGAGAACATTGAATAAACATTTTATAAAGGCATCTGATCATACTAACAGATTTGCATATCTCATGGACCCTACAAATGGTCTTTTACAATGGACTGATTTACTAACTGACAGTATTGCCCTAAACAGCATTGGTGATTTGAATGCAACATCAGGCAACTACCACGCATACAATAAAAAGATGATTTTCGCATCCATTAAGAAGAATTCAGGGGGTGGTTATAAATGGCGATTAGCTATTCAAAGCTATCGCCTTCAGAAGGACAAAGAATATACCCTTTGTTTGGAAATCCTTACTACTGACTATAAATTATGGCACAAATCTGTAATTACTGTTGATAACTACCAGCCAGGGAGTGACTGTAAAAAATTGGCATGTCAATAAGTACTCACATGAGTATAGAACATCTTCCAATCAAGTTGAATATATGTACAATCATAAACTCCTGGTGACAGTTAGTAAGACAGCAACCTTCACCCCTTATTTCTTACATATCCAGGATGTTATGGCACAGTCGGGAATTGACTTGAACACATATCCAACTAATTTCAATAAATGTTACCTAATAGCTTACGGTATTCTTGGCGAAACAATGGATTTAGATCCAAACAAAACTTATGATTACCATACAGCTTTTGATATTAAACCGACTGAAGTTGTTTATAATGTTGATCTGGATATGAACAGAAAGAAGATACTGAATATAGCGCCAGATCGCACAAAAAAATAATTCGGCTGCTACTGTAAAGATGGTCAAAGATTTGGAGACAAAATTGAGCCCTCATACAAAGAATAATGTGTACAGGGAAATGTTTGAGGAATTTTATGATTTAAGTGATGCTAGTAACTATAAAATAATAATAGGAGTATTAGGTATCATGGTTTCAGGCATCCTACCTAATATTTCTTTTCCTAGAATGGATACTGCCAATATTTGGGAGGGCGGATTGAGAATAAAAAATACCACATTAAGTTTGAAATTATTCAGTAAAAGGAGCTTTACTCTTTGTGTTGTTATGCAGCTGTGGCTGAACCGATCGTTTAGTATTAAAACATTGATGAGTAATGAAGCTTATGAAAGACCACATTTGATTTATGACAAAACAACAAATAAATTAAAACTGCAAACTAATGTTTATGGGTCAACAACTAATGAAACTTCTATCACATTACTAAACAGTTTCAATGGTAAACGTGTTGTGTTTTGGTTGACTAAGAAAGGTACAGGGGTTGACTTAGCAGCAAAGGCATCAGTTAGTAATCACAGTGCAACATTAACACTAGGTACAACTTTAAAATCTCAGAGTAACTAAACATTCAGAATATTCTCAGAAGATACAGTGATATATCGAGTAATGTACACTCCAAACTTTCATGACTTCGATTCTATCGAATTTCACAGAATAATGGTGCAGGAGAAATTGAATGGTTCTTATGTTCTGTAATTTATCTAAACTAAAAATATAATGAGTCAAAAAGAAAACATATTTAAGTTTAATCATGTAGATAGAAGCAAAACAAAAGAAGAGATACAGGAAATCAAAGAACTGTATAAGTATTATCATTATAAATATTGGTGTCACCGACAGGCCTTCAAACACTTTAAGAAACTAAACCTGGCCATAAATATATCCTCCACTGGATTGATAGTGATTGGAGCTGTTGCTGGTGGTTTGACGGCCAACCCGGCCATTCTAGGAAGCATATCAGGCGCTGGTTTAGTTCTTAAAACGCTTTCTGACACGAAAAACTATAAACGAAAAATAGAGATGTCAAAGTTTGCTTTTTCAACTTACCAGAAAATATTACTTGACCTCCGTACCGCTTTGCGAGGGGGGCCATTTGACAAAAACGATTTCCTAAAGGAACTAAATATACTAGATGATACGATCGTGGACTTTGCCCCATTAGTAACAAGATTCGAAAAGCAGTACGCTAAAAAGTTTCTCTCCCGTCCAACAGATCAATAATGCCTCCTTAAAATTATTCTATTGACGTCATCCTTAATGTGACCATAAACTTTGCCCCACCATTCATTGTAATATTTTAGTGTATTTTTTATTTGTGTATGAGGAATGGACTTGTATTTTATTCCTAAGATGTCAAATAGTTGTTTGATGATATAATTTACACTAATAAGCCGTTTTCTGCCCACATCTGGGAGTTCAATACGGTCAAATAGTTGGAATATTCTCAGAATACTCTCTCTATCATAATAATCAAGTTGGATATTATTTTTTTGCGCTATATCATTTAGCGTATTGATGATATGATATTTTCTGTAGTAGATAGACTTTCTTTTTATCCTATATCTGTTCTCATAAAAGTCAATGTATTCGTCTGCTGATAAATAGTCGTGGACTTGCCCACAATTCTTACACATAGGAAAGTTATCCTTGATCAGTCTCATAGAATCGCAGCAAAAATCTCGCTCAGGCTTACCGGGATCCTGAATCTGTTCATTACAAAAGATACAATTCACTTGACCCTCTTGGATCAATAACTCATGGACTTCATTATTACACATTACTATACTATATTTACATTTTTTAAATAGTTTATGTTTTTGACCTCACTTATTAGTTAAAGTTGATTGTCAATTCATCGACTAACTGTTGTTGCTTAGCAGTAATCTTTATCAATGCTTCCTCTTTCGATTGTTCAGTATAACGTGCTTTTGTAGCGTAGCGCTTACCGTCAATCTTCACGTCGTAGTATAGTAGCTTATTCATTGGATCATCTTTGATCTTGATTTTATCACCAAACTTCTCCCGTAATCTTTGTCGAAGTTGTTGTTCATTCTCAATTTCAGCATGATGAATCTTTGGTTTTAGTTGCGATTTGGTCACATGCTGTTTGTTTAGTAATCTGTTACCATACTTGATCGCATAATGATAGATATGTTCAGCTTCTACTTTATTGAGCTCTTTTCTACCCTTACACGGACAGCAAATTATTGGTCGTATATTTGGTTTCATATTTCTATATTTGTAGACTGCTGATTTCTTGTCATTAATATGTTCATCAAGTCGCTGTTGTAGATTCCGTATTGAACAACCCACATACAACTTGTCAATTAATTCAAACGATATCTCATACACTTGACCATTATGATAGTCATCGTTAAAGTAACTATTGACAACTACTGATGGAGACTCTTTTGGTTTACTGTAATACCTCGCTGGTTTATCAATCCTAATTTACTCGAGTTTAGTAGTTCGCGATAATGCCGTATACATTTGCTTTCTGTCCATCTGGTTAGCGTCGTAAATATTGTAAGGTCTATCGATAGTACCACCCTGGTATTTGTATACAGTGCAACAAAATGCGGGAATAAAACTATCTCTAAATTCACTCAGCTTCATTGTTATCATATTATGTTCCTCATCTTCAACCACTACTTCATTCTCACCAAAGGTATTGATTTTACATTGCTGATTATTGAACAAATTATGTTGTCGCATATTCTTTGTAACAAGTAACGGCATTTCGGCTGCTATCATGTACTTCTCAAGTCTACCCTGATATCGAAATCCCACTAACATACTCTCTTTATCAGCACTAAAACGGTTACAGCAGTCTTCTGTGACACGTCTTCGTGTTTTATTGAGGTAACAGATATTTGTATATGATGGCTTAGGTAGTAGCATTGTTTCCTCTATCTTATATATTTGGAGAAATTTGTCAAGAAACTCTTTTGTTGGAGTATCGTATCTTGCGCATTCTGGTTTGTACTTCATCTTTACCCGTCTGGGGCACATCTCACTTATTGCAATTGACTTGAGATAATCGTAGTATACTTTTGTTGTTTCCACGCTGTTACATTGATTCGGATCACCAAACATGAACACCTGATTATGGTAAATACTGAATGCTTGATATACTAGCGTTATCCAGCGTAACGGAATCATTGAAAACTCATCTATGAATATTGTTTTGTCCTTGAGAGAGTGGATGTCGCATACTGATCGAAAAAGTAAAGATCGAATGTATAACACCGCTTGGCTAATTCTGGTTGGTTCAGCTTACGAAACACTGATTTCACGTTCTCCACTGCTTTGTTTGTAAAAGATAGTATTATGGGGTTATCGGCCTGAGATGCCATTTCACATAATCTATATGTTTTACCACTTCCGGCCATTCCATAGTAAAAAACGCCATTGCCCACATAATCATCATAATTGTCAGTGTTGAAATTTTCCCTATAATGTTTCTCAAAGTATACTAATTTGCTGTCCGTTTGATAGACATTACCAATATTCTCAGGTTTAAACTCGACATCTTTCTTGTTTGGATAACTATTTTTTGGGTTACTTATAAATATTCCATCAGTGTTGACACCATATAGTTTACTATCCTCTTCCCAATTATCGTATATCATTTCGAGACAGTTAGCGATGGCTTCACTGATGACAAATCTGTTAATCGATGCATTGTCTGATAATATACGCTCTACTTTGCTTTCTCTAACAAGGTACAGTTCATTTTTAGTTGTAGAATTCTGATAACTGTCAATAGTGATATTCCGATTCTCTGCAAGTGCTGAAGTCCAAATGCATTGAGCAGTATCATTGGAAAACTTGGAGCATATACTTCCAATTCGTCACTTAATTTTTGATACGTATATTTCTGGAATCCTTTCTTACCCTTGCAGTTATACCAAACAAAATCTACCATACAAGTATTATCGCCCCGTTGTTTTATCTGAAACTGCTTGTCTAAAAAGAATGTATTCAATTTGAGAGCACCAGCTTTATGATCTTTGAAGAACTGTTCATTATGTGTCGAAATATCAGCCCCAATCTCGGATATAGTTTTCGTTGATAAGACTGTGAAGTTATTTTGGAGTAGTGTATACATTAAAAATTTGTACATATCAGGTTTACTTAATTTTGGGACTTCCATTTTGAATGGCCCATATGTCTTATCAGTGAACTCAGTTCTGTTACCAATTGTATGTTCAATAACAGTGTTTATTGTGATTTGTGCCCGTTCTCGTTTACCAGGCATCTGTTCTAGTCTTTCGTGAAACAAGTTTTGAAATGATGACTGTTGTTTATATTTAGATACTCTAGCAATGACCTCCGTACCGCTTTGCGAGGGGGGCCATTTGACAAAAACGATTTCCTAAAGGAACTAAATATACTAGATGATACGATCGTGGACTTTGCCCCATTAGTAACAAGATTCGAAAAGCAGTACGCTAAAAAGTTTCTCTCCCGTCCAACAGATCAATAATGCCTCCTTAAAATTATTCTATTGACGTCATCCTTAATGTGACCATAAACTTTGCCCCACCATTCATTGTAATATTTTAGTGTATTTTTTATTTGTGTATGAGGAATGGACTTGTATTTTATTCCTAAGATGTCAAATAGTTGTTTGATGATATAATTTACACTAATAAGCCGTTTTCTGCCCACATCTGGGAGTTCAATACGGTCAAATAGTTGGAATATTCTCAGAATACTCTCTCTATCATAATAATCAAGTTGGATATTATTTTTTTGCGCTATATCATTTAGCGTATTGATGATATGATATTTTCTGTAGTAGATAGACTTTCTTTTTATCCTATATCTGTTCTCATAAAAGTCAATGTATTCGTCTGCTGATAAATAGTCGTGGACTTGCCCACAATTCTTACACATAGGAAAGTTATCCTTGATCAGTCTCATAGAATCGCAGCAAAAATCTCGCTCAGGCTTACCGGGATCCTGAATCTGTTCATTACAAAAGATACAATTCACTTGACCCTCTTGGATCAATAACTCATGGACTTCATTATTACACATTACTATACTATATTTACATTTTTTAAATAGTTTATGTTTTTGACCTCACTTATTAGTTAAAGTTGATTGTCAATTCATCGACTAACTGTTGTTGCTTAGCAGTAATCTTTATCAATGCTTCCTCTTTCGATTGTTCAGTATAACGTGCTTTTGTAGCGTAGCGCTTACCGTCAATCTTCACGTCGTAGTATAGTAGCTTATTCATTGGATCATCTTTGATCTTGATTTTATCACCAAACTTCTCCCGTAATCTTTGTCGAAGTTGTTGTTCATTCTCAATTTCAGCATGATGAATCTTTGGTTTTAGTTGCGATTTGGTCACATGCTGTTTGTTTAGTAATCTGTTACCATACTTGATCGCATAATGATAGATATGTTCAGCTTCTACTTTATTGAGCTCTTTTCTACCCTTACACGGACAGCAAATTATTGGTCGTATATTTGGTTTCATATTTCTATATTTGTAGACTGCTGATTTCTTGTCATTAATATGTTCATCAAGTCGCTGTTGTAGATTCCGTATTGAACAACCCACATACAACTTGTCAATTAATTCAAACGATATCTCATACACTTGACCATTATGATAGTCATCGTTAAAGTAACTATTGACAACTACTGATGGAGACTCTTTTGGTTTACTGTAATACCTCGCTGGTTTATCAATCCTAATTTACTCGAGTTTAGTAGTTCGCGATAATGCCGTATACATTTGCTTTCTGTCCATCTGGTTAGCGTCGTAAATATTGTAAGGTCTATCGATAGTACCACCCTGGTATTTGTATACAGTGCAACAAAATGCGGGAATAAAACTATCTCTAAATTCACTCAGCTTCATTGTTATCATATTATGTTCCTCATCTTCAACCACTACTTCATTCTCACCAAAGGTATTGATTTTACATTGCTGATTATTGAACAAATTATGTTGTCGCATATTCTTTGTAACAAGTAACGGCATTTCGGCTGCTATCATGTACTTCTCAAGTCTACCCTGATATCGAAATCCCACTAACATACTCTCTTTATCAGCACTAAAACGGTTACAGCAGTCTTCTGTGACACGTCTTCGTGTTTTATTGAGGTAACAGATATTTGTATATGATGGCTTAGGTAGTAGCATTGTTTCCTCTATCTTATATATTTGGAGAAATTTGTCAAGAAACTCTTTTGTTGGAGTATCGTATCTTGCGCATTCTGGTTTGTACTTCATCTTTACCCGTCTGGGGCACATCTCACTTATTGCAATTGACTTGAGATAATCGTAGTATACTTTTGTTGTTTCCACGCTGTTACATTGATTCGGATCACCAAACATGAACACCTGATTATGGTAAATACTGAATGCTTGATATACTAGCGTTATCCAGCGTAGCGGAATCATTGAAAACTCATCTATGAATATTGTTTTGTCCTTGAGAGAGTGGATGTCGCATACTGATCGAAAAAGTAAAGATCGAATGTATAACACCGCTTGGCTAATTCTGGTTGGTTCAGCTTACGAAACACTGATTTCACGTTCTCCACTGCTTTGTTTGTAAAAGATAGTATTATGGGGTTATCGGCCTGAGATGCCATTTCACATAATCTATATGTTTTACCACTTCCGGCCATTCCATAGTAAAAAACGCCATTGCCCACATAATCATCATAATTGTCAGTGTTGAAATTTTCCCTATAATGTTTCTCAAAGTATACTAATTTGCTGTCCGTTTGATAGACATTACCAATATTCTCAGGTTTAAACTCGACATCTTTCTTGTTTGGATAACTATTTTTTGGGTTACTTATAAATATTCCATCAGTGTTGACACCATATAGTTTACTATCCTCTTCCCAATTATCGTATATCATTTCGAGACAGTTAGCGATGGCTTCACTGATGACAAATCTGTTAATCGATGCATTGTCTGATAATATACGCTCTACTTTGCTTTCTCTAACAAGGTACAGTTCATTTTTAGTTGTAGAATTCTGATAACTGTCAATAGTGATATTCCGATTCTCTGCAAGTGCTGAAGTCCAAATGCATTGAGCAGTATCATTGGAAAACTTGGAGCATATACTTCCAATTCGTCACTTAATTTTTGATACGTATATTTCTGGAATCCTTTCTTACCCTTGCAGTTATACCAAACAAAATCTACCATACAAGTATTATCGCCCCGTTGTTTTATCTGAAACTGCTTGTCTAAAAAGAATGTATTCAATTTGAGAGCACCAGCTTTATGATCTTTGAAGAACTGTTCATTATGTGTCGAAATATCAGCCCCAATCTCGGATATAGTTTTCGTTGATAAGACTGTGAAGTTATTTTGGAGTAGTGTATACATTAAAAATTTGTACATATCAGGTTTACTTAATTTTGGGACTTCCATTTTGAATGGCCCATATGTCTTATCAGTGAACTCAGTTCTGTTACCAATTGTATGTTCAATAACAGTGTTTATTGTGATTTGTGCCCGTTCTCGTTTACCAGGCATCTGTTCTAGTCTTTCGTGAAACAAGTTTTGAAATGATGACTGTTGTTTATATTTAGATACTCTAGCACGCTTCAATTCCTCATCCCGCATATTTTGCAATGAAACAGGTTTTTTATGTAACCTAATAGTAGGAGCTTGTTTATCGGACAATTCCTCAAAGTACTTGATTCGGTCCTTAACCATTGCATTTGCTGCTAGAGTTTTCAATGTTGGCATTCTATTGCTCTGTTTTGGTAGTACGGCTGGTCGTTTTATTGATTGTTCTAGTTTTTCAGCCGCTAGTTGTGTGAGTGATTTAGGCTTGAAGACTGGTCCTACCAGATTGGCGCTGGCAGTCTGATTAACTGGTCCTGCCAGATTGGCGCTCGCAGTTTGTTTTCCCATTAGCATATTTATTAATTCGTCCTTAGACATTTTCGATAAATCTTTCCTATTATACATACTAATAGGCTGGATAAAATTAACTGAACTTTGACTTTTACTCCGACTCATTATACTATATTATATTGGCATTTCTTTAAGTACCTTTGGTTTTGTCAAATTAATTAGCAAAAATAACCAGTCTGAACCGCCCCCAACCGGTATCAAAAATGCTGACATCAGCAAGAATCCCGATTTCAGCCTGGGTGTGAATTTCGGGCGGCACAGCTGTCGTAGTAGCTTCGCTTTTAGCTCTGCCTAAATCTATATATTAAGCATTCCTGATCATACATTTCAATTTCAACGTGTCCAAAGAAAGAAAGAATTGAGATATACCAAGTACGATTAATGAGCGTTCTTGCCCGTGCCTAGCAATTTCAACATGTCTTTATGTTAGGAATAAGAAAGTATCGAGCCGTGTGTCAAGTACGATTAATTATCGTTACTGATCATACCTACCAGTTTTAACATGTCTACAGGCTAGGGATAAGAAAGTATTGAGATGTGCCAAGCACGATTAATAAGCGTTCCTGACCATAAATACCAATTTCAACAGGCCGACAGGCTAGGGATTGAAAGTATTGAGATGTGCCAGGTACGATTAATTAGGGTTCCTGGCCATACATACCAAGTTTAACATGTCTACGGGCAAGGGATAACAAAGAATTGAGATGTGCCAAGTACGATTAATTATCGTCCCAGGCCACATTTACCAGTTTCAACCTGTCTGCAGGCTATAAATAAGAAAGTAAAGAGATGTGGCGATTATGATTAATAATCGTTATTGACAATCTCTACCTAGTCTTACGCCCCCTGAAGGGCTAGGCTAAGGAAAGAAAGTACTGTATTGAGATGTGCCAAGTACGATTAATTCTGATCACATTTACCAGTTTTAACCTGTCTGCAGGCTATTGATAAGAAAGTGTAGAGATGTGCCACTGAGTACGATTAATAATCGTCCCTGACCGCATTTACCAATTTCAGCCTGTCTGGAAGCTATAGATAAGAAAGGTGTGCCAAGTACGATTAATAATCGTCTTTGAAGGACTC
Source organism: Porites evermanni (assembly GCA_942486025.1). Classification (NCBI taxonomy): domain Eukaryota; kingdom Metazoa; phylum Cnidaria; class Anthozoa; order Scleractinia; family Poritidae; genus Porites; species Porites evermanni. The sequence continues at coordinate 131,131 of CALNXI010001315.1, forward strand.
TTTCCTCCGTGTAGACTGTATTTCTTTCACACACAAATTAATTTAAGTTGTCATTCATATGGCTATTTTTCCTGAACGAGTTATTGCTGAAGAGGTTTCATTTAAAAATTACACCATAAATAGCTTCATGCATATGACGTAGTACTGATGAAGAGGTTTAATTTGGATAGTCACACATGTAGGTTTTCGTCAAAAGATTCCAAATTTAAAATCACCCGAAACATAAACTATACATGTGAACGTACTACTAGAAAGGCTCGATTTTGATAGTCACATCATCTAATTTTGTCCAGAGACCAATAGTTAGAGCTACATGCGAAATAGCTAGTTTCATGTGAACACGCTACTGAAGAGGTTTTAATTTAAATGGTCAAACTACTGGATTTCATCGACGGACTAGTCACTGAAGTAAGATTTCGAACTAAATGAGTAAAACATAAACAAATACAGTCATGTAAACGTGCTACAGATAAGGTTTCATTTGAACAGCCGATCACATCACAGCATTTTACAACAGAGATAAACTAGGGACTCCTTTTAAAATGTCTCTATTATTGAATCTGGAAGTAAAAAGATTAACTTTAGCTCAAGTCTCAGACGACTGTAGTTTTCTTCTTTGAATTTCCGGCCTTTTCTGTAGAGTGAGCAATGGGCGTCAGTTCCAAGGCCACAGCCTGCTCATTACCATGGAATTCTTCTAGTTCTATGTCGCCCTCACTCCCCGACGAACCACCGTAAATCTCTGGTTGCAGCATCTGTCGTCTCTCCTCTAAATCCGGATCGAATTCATCTTCCATGTCACCTGGTATTGGAGGTAAGGGATTGTTTGCAATATTTTGACTTGATAGCCTATAAGAAGAAAACAACGCTGTCAACCATAGTAGATTCCTATAAAATTGACCATACATTTTAGATCATGCGCACGATTATAGAAGGCAACGTGAATCACACCAAAACATTTTACGACGAGCCAATAATTCCGTGAGACAAGATCGCAATGCTCTAATTTATTATCATTATTTCAAATCTTGATGCCAACCGCAATGGACTCGAAATATGATTTGTACGCAGCGAACAGAGTTAGATTTTCTCACTTTCATATTTATACGCTATTACGCCTTAAATGTCAAAAATAAGAGGCGTTCACGTTGATTAAGCGTCTTCCCCTAAATATTCGCCTGCCAAACTGAAAAATAAGACTCTCCTTGAATAACAATCACCTCCAGCACACTGTCTTAAATATATTAAGTTATGTTATAAGGGAACCTCCTCTCTTCTCTCATTCTCTAAAAGCTTGTTTACCTTTGATTAAACGCCGGCATTGACATAAGGGAACAGTTTCTTATTAGCCACTCGTTCGGCTCAATTTTAAATTTACCGTGCACAGCAAGACCATTATCTGTATCCACGAGTTAAGCAATGTTATTTCTTACGTAACAATGTACGTAACTGAGTCCCTTTCGTTCTTTGCCATGACCATGCACGTGTCTCATTAACGATTTACGGTGTCTCCTCAGTACTCCTTTGAAGAACCTATTTCTTCCCCGAATAAGCGCTCCCTCAGTGACCAAGCTACTATATAAGCAGACCTGGCCCTACCTATCAGTTATTGAATTAACATAACATAACGTATTTATTGTCGAACTAATATTGGGAAGTTCTTTAGCCTGGGACTTGTTGGCTCCTTTATGGGTACGGAATACCGGGTATGGACAATCCAACTCGCTTGTGGCTGAACTTGTCAAGAATAAAAGCCAAATGCTTAATCGAGAGTACTAACCTGTCATAAACATCTGCTCTCGTCACAGGAACGGTGGGGTTTGAATCATGTAGATCAAGATAGTTATCTTTTCTGCCACGGCTGTTGTCTTCGGTTAAGTGAAGGTACTCGGTCGCGACACTCTGTTGTGAAAAATAAGCCCAATATCGAAGTTTAGAATAAACATACCAGCCAGGAGCCCATAACCCGAAGCGAGCAACTTCCATACTAGGCCTGTGTCACGGCGTTTTTACGGATCAGTTTATTTTTAGAAACATTTTAAGGGGCACTTCTTCCCGCGAAAATAAAGTCTCCACCATATCTATGAGAGCATTTGAAGTATAAGATTTCAAAACGGAAACCTAAACATTATTAAAAGGCAGAAAATACCATTTTTAGGTCCGTAGGTTTTGCTGCCNGATTAAACGCCGGCATTGACATAAGGGAACAGTTTCTTATTAGCCACTCGTTCGGCTCAATTTTAAATTTACCGTGCACAGCAAGACCATTATCTGTATCCACGAGTTAAGCAATGTTATTTCTTACGTAACAATGTACGTAACTGAGTCCCTTTCGTTCTTTGCCATGACCATGCACGTGTCTCATTAACGATTTACGGTGTCTCCTCAGTACTCCTTTGAAGAACCTATTTCTTCCCCGAATAAGCGCTCCCTCAGTGACCAAGCTACTATATAAGCAGACCTGGCCCTACCTATCAGTTATTGAATTAACATAACATAACGTATTTATTGTCGAACTAATATTGGGAAGTTCTTTAGCCTGGGACTTGTTGGCTCCTTTATGGGTACGGAATACCGGGTATGGACAATCCAACTCGCTTGTGGCTGAACTTGTCAAGAATAAAAGCCAAATGCTTAATCGAGAGTACTAACCTGTCATAAACATCTGCTCTCGTCACAGGAACGGTGGGGTTTGAATCATGTAGATCAAGATAGTTATCTTTTCTGCCACGGCTGTTGTCTTCGGTTAAGTGAAGGTACTCGGTCGCGACACTCTGTTGTGAAAAATAAGCCCAATATCGAAGTTTAGAATAAACATACCAGCCAGGAGCCCATAACCCGAAGCGAGCAACTTCCATACTAGGCCTGTGTCACGGCGTTTTTACGGATCAGTTTATTTTTAGAAACATTTTAAGGGGCACTTCTTCCCGCGAAAATAAAGTCTCCACCATATCTATGAGAGCATTTGAAGTATAAGATTTCAAAACGGAAACCTAAACATTATTAAAAGGCAGAAAATACCATTTTTAGGTCCGTAGGTTTTGCTGCCTAGTTTGTAAAATTTAAAAGATATTCAAAATTCGCGCCAAACCGTTCTAAAAATAAACTGGTCCGTGAAAACGTCGTGACACAAGCACATGGAAGCTGCTCACTCCGGGTTATGGGCTCCTGACCAGCAAAAGATGCGCATCCCTCATAATCTTTCTTTCAACTGGCAGTCGAAATTCTCTGATCTTATAGAATCGTAAATTTTTGTAATCTGTATAGCTTTAGCATCTGCATTGCGTCAGTCTAAAAAAAAAACAGCATGCAGATCGTGTTACATCATTCCATGGCCGATCAACGGGAGGGGCCAAGGGGCCCCGGCGGGCCGGGGCTTCACCTTCTTTATAGGCTAAACTGCAGTCTACGGGACTAAATGAGCGTGTCCCCCACTTAGTTAGAGATTTGAATCCGCCACTGTCATTGCAAATATGGTAATTTTTTAAAGAGCATACAGTATAAGTCATCTCTTCATATTCTTCCTGCAAAGCTTAATTCCCGCTCGCCCCATCAGAACAAAGGATATATACACTCAAGAGAGTATCCCCTTTTGATAAACTTTATTTTTTCCTTTGAAGGACCTAGTGTACAATAAGTTCTGACAAGAGAGAGGATAAGTTCTCTTAGTTCCTCCTTTGCCTCAAAAAAAGTAGAAAAAATGGCCTCACCTGGGAAGCGCGTTGCTCAAGTATTGTGCCAATCGACTGGCTGATTTGATCAAATTTAGGTCGCTTGTCAGGTCCTTCCTGCCAGCAATCTTGCATAATTTTGTAGATCTCCGAAGGGCAGTCTCGGGGATTTTCCATACGGTTTCCATCATTGAGAAAGTCTAGGAGCTCTCCTACGGGTATAGTGGGATACGGGGTGCCGCCCAGTGTAAAGATCTCCCACAAGCAAACACCAAACGACCATCTGCATTATTAAATGTCAAGGTTCAAAACATACACATTCGAAGGGTCATCACAGTCTGGGTCATTCCAACCCAAAAGGGTGTCAATAAAGCTATGTAAGCTGTTTAAGCTAAACTATGGACTCGAGGAAACAGATGGTAAGCTGCTATTAACTCCACTACAAGGGAATTATCGGAATCAAAACTTACATGGCTTGCATATGAAGCGCTACATTCAAGAATCGTTATCAGTAGTATTCTTTTTCTTTCGAGTACTATTTATAAAAAATGGAAAACGTTATCTGCTGTGTTTACATGCCCTGATATAAACACGACATTCGGGTTTTGGGAGAATTTAATAGAATTCGTAGAAATTGCAAACCACAGAAAAACAGTTTTCGGCTAAGGTGCTTTTATAGCGGCAACTTTGTCGAGAAAAAGTTGCTACCTAGCTCTTTGTTTATGGCGCTGATGAAAAGAGCAGTTCTTACTAGTCGCGAAGTGTTGTATCTACACGAAGATTTGTACGTGTAATCGGTACGTTTTTGTTTTGCATTTATAATAAAGTTCAGATATAACGTGCGCTGATTTGTTGCAAAAGCGTGCTTTATGAGAGTATAAAACATGCTGACGACACTCTTTTGCTTTAAAAAAATAATAAAGATTGTTTTGAAAATTAAAAAGGAATATGTGGGGAATTTTACGGATTCTTTATATTCATAAAACAAATAAAGAAGTTTTGACTGAGCTCTATTCTGTTGTACTACTCAAGAAGTAGAGAGAAACACTCGACTACATCTCGTGTTCCCCCCTACACTTCTTTCCCGTTCTAGCCGCTGCCAGTCGTGCGTGCTTTACAACGTACAGAACAGAGCACAGTCAAGGCTTCTTTATTTGTTAAAAAAGGTGATATTTTAAAGGACGGATTGTTCTCCCTTAAAATATCGTCTTGAGCGTAAAAACTTTGATATAGCATGTTTTTAAAGATTTTTCAAGTTCCATGCCTCTAAGTTATGGGTTAATAAAGTAAACTTGTCGAGTTTTTCAAACCATGGTTGCGTGGTTGCGTTTAACT
>CALNXI010001316.1:12343-32116 GCA_942486025.1 Porites evermanni
ACCAATTATATAGGTCCCTGCCCCAGTGGTTGGACGCATTTCAAAAGCTACTGTTACTTTGTGAGTAGCGCACTCAAAAGTTGGCAAGCTGCTCGAACGTACTGCAAAAGCAAAGGCGGAGATCTTGTGAAGATCAACAGCGATGAAGAAAACGAGTTTGTTCTGAACTTGGTTTATAAACACGCCCCGTCGACGAAACAGGTTTGGATCGGACTGAAGTGGGACGCACACCTGAGCAAGTTTGAATGGGCTGACAATGCGCTTCCAAAATACACCAACTGGAACCCTGGTGAACCGAACGGACAAGCATCAGAACCATGCGGCAACATGTGGACTGGAAATGCCGTTTGGTCTAGTGGTTATTGGAATGACCTCGGCTGCTTGAATCGTGCGTACCCCTGTGGTCTTGTCTGCAAGAGGCTGCCCTAGGCTGCATCCACCGTCCAAGCCGAAAGTAGAACGATTAAGTAACCTGGCTTTCTATAAAACTAAAGAGCATTAAAGCTAAACATCAAAACAGTTAACTTTAACAATAAAATGTGTACATGTAAAGTCGGCTTGAAAATAAAACAGTAAAATCCATCTTATCTGTTTTCCCATTTTTGGTTGTTTCGGTTGGTTGGACTAGTTACCCAATTGAACATGTGTAGGGGAACCTTCTTGTAACGTATTTGGAAATTTCACTTTTTAAGATTCCACATATACATACAGTCATAATAATACAACATGGCTTCGGCTTTGAACAACGCAAAGTGAATGATGGATCAGTCCATAAAACTGAGTCACATAAAAGTTTTTGTTAACGTCTTGTCAAGGATTAGAGACGATACATCGCTTTACGAAAATATGCGAATTGAATAACTTTACGTGAGATAACGAGACCACTATAAATAGTTTTAACAGTCGAAGGAAGTCGTTTTAATTTGGAATCAAATTGTACAAACTAAAAAACAGACACACTTTTGCCAACTTACTGTAGGGATACCAGGAATGACAATGGAACGATAAAATTCAATCACAAACATTGCCTGTGAAACTGAACAATGCCCAAGAATAAAAGATGTTGAACTTTTTAACGATGACAATTATAGTCCTATGTACAACTTATCAGTCATTTTAGAGACGTTCCGACGGTACATCGCTCAACATCAGTGTTAAAATGATGGTTTACTTTGCAAGTCATCAACATGGTAGAACTTCGTCCTCCCTTGAGGATCATAGTGGAAGAATGCAATTTCTTCTATCCCTGATTCCGGTTGTTTCTCGTGTTCAAGGAAACGGGGGATGCAGACCTTGACGGGAATTTAAGAGGTGGGGACGTTTTTACGGAAACGAAGCAGTCGAAGTACCTCCCGTCTGGTCCCTGCGCTACTTTACATAACGTATGTGGCTTCTCTAGTTCCACCATTAAATTATTTTCATCTACTAAAAGATCACTGCATGATGGTTTCTTAATCCCTTGACTGATTATCTCATCTACTTCAGGTTTCACAAGTAGATAAGAAAAGATGAAATAAGTCAATCAACTATCTCATGTGTCGCATTTGACACCAATTAAATCTTTTCCTCCTCTTCTGGTGCTAAAATGAATACAATGCCATTAATTCAATTATTAATCATTATTTTATTCACTTCAGTTATCTCAGTTTGCTCACCAACCTAGCAAATATTAAAGCGAGTTTTTGATATGTACCCTCCCCTTAGATCCGCCCCTGACCGGGGAAGCCTTTAAAAGAGTGTGAAGGATGGCTATACTGAGGTCTTCATTTGTAATACCAAGCTAAGTTTCTTTTTCCAAAAAAAGAGAACTAATTCCATGATGGCAGTTAAAAAAATTACTTTTGTTCTATATACGGAACGAAATGAGAAATGATTCGGGGTCTGACTTAGACAGGATTAGGGTTTGAAGGCCTCTTGGTGGGTGGAACACCTCCACCCCCAAACTTCCGTTGAGGGTCCCCCCTGGGACGATGTGTATGTGACGATATTTACTTACTTTGCTTCAATAAAGGTTGGCCTTTATTTCCATACAGGAGCATTGTCAAACTTGTTAGCAAACATCACCCATTATGGCTCTTGCCAATTGATCTGTCCAAATATACTAGGTTGTGCTAGATAGTCAGGCCGCATCAACTCATCAACATTTTGTTCAGAGGTCTTCCTGCCCCTTTAAACTCCTTAATCCCCCTCAGCTTTATCCGTGTTCCTTTTACCTTTTCTCGTACCGGAAGGCCTTGCTAACGCTTAATCTACCTGTGAACATTATATGGCGATTATAGTTGTACGCTATTCTGTACTTCCGTGTTTCCTTGAATGATTTTTGCCCAAAAGCTGACGCTTATACCAACAACAAGAGAGGATGAAGAGCTTTATCCTCTCTTGCAGGAGCTCCTGTCTCTTGCCAACAGCTAATCGAGGAGGGCGCTAAATGATTTCTTGGCTAACCGTAAATTTTCATGTAAAAATATTTTAATAAACAAATCAATAAATGAGTACCACACGAAGTGATACACAAAAGACTATTCTACTTTATTATTGCTGGTGCAGTTTAAGTTAAAGAAATAATAAATGTGGGAAGACACCTTCTTTGTGAGTACTACAAAAAGTATACAAGTGCTTCTGGTGCTATTTAAGAAAGTGGTGGTAAAGGGACCGCTTATTCGAGAAATAGGGTATTTTCAGTCGAACCTTTATTTACACTGATGTGTTGACATTTCCTATGTTACTAGATGTCTGACTGCTAAAAAGGAGAAGGTGGCTATCCATAATGTTATCCATCAGTATATTTGCCTTAATTTAAAAAAAATTGCTATGCTATCTATACTCTAATCAAAGAAAATTTGCCAGGGAAAGAACTTCCTATTGTAAATAAGGCTTTAGACGGAAGTTGTTGGACCTTTCAACCTCCTATCTCCCTAAATAAACAAGATTCTTTAGTGAAACGTCATTATGCAAAACGAATTTATGTCAAGTTATTCAGGGCAGTCTTATAGAGTGCACATGTGATATAAAAATGTACAAAAAAGACATCGCACCGAAAGGTTTTGGCAAAAGAGCTATGGGCTACCTGCAATTTTTAGTTTGAGAAACGTTAGCGAAATTATTCCGCTATCGTTGAAAGCAAGACTGTGAGATCTTTAAAACTAAAATTATAGCAATCCGCCTATAATTTTCAACGATACTGCGTCATGTTTACTTCCCTAGCTTGATCTTGTTTTATCTTGTTTAGAGGGATGTTGACAATTAAATCAGCTTCACCAAGATTTTCTATGAGTCATCCATTCTAGGACTGTAAGAAAGAAGGACCCGCTAACACCACACATCGAACATATCCAGCCCTGAGACTTTTAACTAAGATGAAACTGGTTACTACTGCACCGCTTTTCGTTGCGCTCTTATGTGTCACTGCAGGTATATAATATGCGTTAAGTCAGTCGTAAAATCAATTCGCCGGGTCTTCAAATCTTGATGCCACTTCTGTAAAATTTTACGAGAGCCCGGATTGTATAGGCTGGTCTCTTTTGCTTTCTTGGTTCGTATATTTTGAAACACGCAAAGCTCACTCCAAGCAAGAGAGAAATGACCAAGTTTTCAAAGAGTAAAATTGAGTACTTCAGGTCAAGATCAGAGTAAAAAATTCATTAAATCTGGCTTTCAAACTAAATTGCTACGACTGAAGCATGCAAGTCGGGCCGCTTTACGTCTCCCTAGTAAAGGCAGAATCTTATGCCTCAGATCTAGAAGCCCGGCTACGTGCAAAAAATCTGAGTGATTCAAATGACAACAGTACGTATAGGTCCGGACAATATACACTGGTTTATCTGTCTACGCTTTTGACTTTACGAAATTCAAAATACGATACTCGCAACACGGATGACACACATCAAAATCACGCGATGGGATGGTTGTAGTCAGCCTTCCTTGAAATAACAGGTTTAAGTTGGAAGACATTTGTAACTCTTGCAGACACATTAGAAGAAAACTTTTTCTCACGAGGTTTTTTAATTGTGGGTTTAATTTCTTTTTCAGCTCGGTCAGATAATAAACACAAGAGAGATGCCACTGATATCGCTTTTCGAATAATTAGTAAGGAACTGACTTTTTTTTTTTCATTTTCCGGTATATTTATTTTTGTATTTTCAGATCACAATTTTTGTACTTTGTAGTACAGTAACAGGCAATAACCAATTCCATTTTTTCATTACCAATTATATAGGTCCCTGCCCCAGTGGTTGGACGCATTTCAAAAGCTACTGTTACTTTGTGAGTAGCGCACTCAAAAGTTGGCAAGCTGCTCGAACGTACTGCAAAAGCAAAGGCGGAGATCTTGTGAAGATCAACAGCGATGAAGAAAACGAGTTTGTTCTGAACTTGGTTTATAAACACGCCCCGTCGACGAAACAGGTTTGGATCGGACTGAAGTGGGACGCACACCTGAGCAAGTTTGAATGGGCTGACAATGCGCTTCCAAAATACACCAACTGGAACCCTGGTGAACCGAACGGACAAGCATCAGAACCATGCAGCAACATGTGGACTGGAAATGCCGGTTGGTCTAGTGGTTATTGGAATGACCTCGGCTGCTTGAATCGTGCGTACCCCTGTGGTCTTGTCTGCAAGAGGCTGCCCTAGGCTGCATCCACCGTCCAAGCCGAAAGTAGAACGATTAAGTAACCTGGCTTTCTATAAAACTAAAGAGCATTAAAGCTAAACATCAAAACAGTTAACTTTAACAATAAAATGTGTACATGTAAAGTCGGCTTGAAAATAAAACAGTAAAATCCATCTTATCTGTTTTCCCATTTTTGGTTGTTTCGGTTGGTTGGACTAGTTACCCAATTGAACATGTGTAGGGGAACCTTCTTGTAACGTATTTGGAAATTTCACTTTTTAAGATTCCACATATACATACAGTCATAATAATACAACATGGCTTCGGCTTTGAACAACGCAAAGTGAATGATGGATCAGTCCATAAAACTGAGTCACATAAAAGTTTTTGTTAACGTCTTGTCAAGGATTAGAGACGATACATCGCTTTACGAAAATATGCGAATTGAATAACTTTACGTGAGATAACGAGACCACTATAAATAGTTTTAACAGTCGAAGGAAGTCGTTTTAATTTGGAATCAAATTGTACAAACTAAAAAACAGACACACTTTTGCCAACTTACTGTAGGGATACCAGGAATGACAATGGAACGATAAAATTCAATCACAAACATTGCCTGTGAAACTGAACAATGCCCAAGAATAAAAGATGTTGAACTTTTTAACGATGACAATTATAGTCCTATGTACAACTTATCAGTCATTTTAGAGACGTTCCGACGGTACATCGCTCAACATCAGTGTTAAAATGATGGTTTACTTTGCAAGTCATCAACATGGTAGAACTTCGTCCTCCCTTGAGGATCATAGTGGAAGAATGCAATTTCTTCTATCCCTGATTCCGGTTGTTTCTCGTGTTCAAGGAAACGGGGGATGCAGACCTTGACGGGAATTTAAGAGGTGGGGACGTTTTTACGGAAACGAAGCAGTCGAAGTACCTCCCGTCTGGTCCCTGCGCTACTTTACATAACGTATGTGGCTTCTCTAGTTCCACCATTAAATTATTTTCATCTACTAAAAGATCACTGCATGATGGTTTCTTAATCCCTTGACTGATTATCTCATCTACTTCAGGTTTCACAAGTAGATAAGAAAAGATGAAATAAGTCAATCAACTATCTCATGTGTCGCATTTGACACCAATTAAATCTTTTCCTCCTCTTCTGGTGCTAAAATGAATACAATGCCATTAATTCAATTATTAATCATTATTTTATTCACTTCAGTTATCTCAGTTTGCTCACCAACCTAGCAAATATTAAAGCGAGTTTTTGATTTTCTTTAGTTTTAAGCATAATCACATTTATTTTAATCGAATTTCTCTTGGCATAATCAAGTGAATTTTTAAGAACGAATGTCGCTAAGGAATGAGCAAAATTGGAAATGGTCAAACAAAACCTTCCCTCATACTTTGTGTGTAGTTAGTACTTCAGATGAAACTACTCACTGTGGCATTTGTTTGACTTCTAACAAAAACCTGCAATGGGCATCAGGGAGGGGAGGGGGAACTTTTTTTGAAAAGGCTAACAAATGGACATTTTTAAACATATTTTTTTCTTACTAGCTTTCCGATTTAGATCAAAATTGAAACAGGATGTAAATATTTCACCCTTTGTGAACCATTTCGTGCTTAAAAATCAGCGGGTACTTGATACATTTTTGCATGCCAATCAAATAAAACATGTATACCTGAGACAAAATAGTAAATTTTCGAAATTTTTGTTCGCCGCTATTTTTCTTTTAAATGATGTCATTGGGGCGATGTTAAGCAAGAACGTTGGATGGTTCCTATAGATTGCATTCCTTTACGTTTTACAGTCAGTTATCTGGCAGATTAACGATTTTTGGTTTACAAAAACAGGCATCGTGTGGTTGGCGGTTAATTTATGCAAAATACTATACCCGCGATATAACTTGGCAGGAAAGTCGACTTCGAAGTTTTACATCAAGTGTTTCCTAAGACGTCCGCTAAGATGATTGATGGAACAGAAAACCCCTAAAATCCTCCGAAGTTTGCTAAACTCACAGCGCGATACAACGAATTTGGCTATAACATTTCAAACCTGAAGTTTTGAAGTACCTCTGATAAATACACTGTATCTCAGTAACAGCTGAGAGAAGCACACTTTGAATTTTCCAGAAATGTTCTGGAAAATCCAAAGAAGTGTCCACTGAAGTGAAAAAGAACTAATCATCAGTGAATGTTCTTGTTCCGCTCTGTTTAGGGGATCTTCTTCATGAACTGTCAAATGATGGCGCGAAAGATCAGTTTCAGTATTTTGTAGAGCAGTTCATCCTCCCTGTAATGGTTTCTTCCGCAAAGGTGAATTACCCTTTACAAACTGTATAACGCACCTGAAATGCCTAGATGAAGCTATTTTTTAACAAGCCATTGTTTTGATAAATAGATAAATAATAATAATAATAACAACAACAACAGCAATAACAACAACAGTGTTCTACTTGTACCTACTTGATCCAATGATGATGCATGTACCAATCCGATCCGATGACGATGCATTCACCGATCTTTGCAAGGTACATGGGACCAACGAAAGTTAACGAAATAAAATTAAAGACTTTGAATCTCTTAATATTATGTTTTTTATTCATTCAACCAAGCAAAATGCTGGGGTGTTATGTTGACCATGAAAACTACTTAACTGTAGACGTTCTTAAGTCCGTTTGACTCGTAGAATGCCTCTGCACTCCAATGGGTGCATCTTCTTGGCTTTTAATGTGCCATCTCAGATTTTCTTGTGGAAATCCCGCAAAGCAGGGGCCTGGTGAGAACACTGTGACACTAACAATAATAATAATATTTAGGTCTGACAAGTATGAACTGTAGATACTAGAAGAGCATCTTCTAAGAACTAGAAAAATTAATGTAACAGTTTCTTTCATCGAGGGAACGTTTGAAAAACAGAATGTTTATAACAACTGAAGCGTAGCATTGTCTATAAGCTTTTATGATTGGTCATTAATTGGTGGGACTCTTGACGAGGTTGAGCCGTGTGCCACTCCCTGCACATTGTTTTGAACAACTTGATTTGTTTTTCGACAATTTTTAGTAGTAACCAAACAAAAACTGTGTTATGGCCCCTAGACCCCTCTCCCTGCATGTATCTGTCACTATTACTGTAACTCTACCCAGGGGTTTCATTGAGCACCGAGGACTGGTGAAACATTTCGGCTACTTTACTACCTGAAGAAGAAGCAACTAGTTTTAATAATGTGGTAAACAGAAAAATATCACAAGATCTAAATCAAAATGTCAGCTTACCGGTAATTATGATGTGTTTACAAGGACCACTGGTTTTACATGTATGTTATGCTTTAGTTACACAAATGCTTTTCTCACATTTGTTCTTTGGTTTATGCAGATTTTTTTTTATGTGCAAATGTACTTAATTTGGAATATGTCATTTGTTCACTGCTTGTAGGAATTGCCGGTGATACTATGAATCAATTTAATGACCAGCTCCAAGTTGCTAGTTCAATTGGTTAGAGCGCTGCACCAGTATCGCAGAAGTCAGGGTTTGAATCACACTGGGCTGGCCCAGTGTGGCATGCTGGTGTGCTACATGTACGTGTAGGCCGAGAACTTTCACGTTAATTAAACACGACGAAAATCAGCTTTGTGATTACATATGCCAACCAATTAAGCACATATCCCTGTAGCATGTTGCCGGTATCCTACTAAACCAGGTTAGACACTTTCTAAGTAAACAAGCTAGCCAAGCAGGGCCCAGTGATTCAAACCTCTGCAAGGGGTATGGGTAATACACTGCTCATGCGCAATACATCCAATCTATGTAAACATTACGGTTCCAGACTGACTGATATCATGTATTAGTAAAATCCAACTAGTGGTCTATTATCAATGCGGCATTCTGATTGGTTGAGCTACTACTAGGCTATATGTTATAGCCCACTAGTAGCGATAAGCGCGGGCTTTTTGGCGGCAAAAAAGGATAAAAGTCACCTCGGCAAAGCACGCGAGCTCAGCATAGCCAGCCCAGTTAGTGTAATCTGTCCCTTGGAGAGTTCCCATTACTTTTTTAGTATCATGTTTGATGAGCAATTATGTCAGCCAATAAATTTAACATTATTCACTCTCTTTCAGTTGTGTATTCCACTTCTTTGTACCGGTTCTTCAAGTACTTTGAAAACCGTGATGTTGCTAAAGAAGTCCTCAAAGGTAGAGGCCTCAAGAAGATACCGTACTTATTCGATTAACCGCCCTGGGCGCTTATTAAATTTTTGGACCTTGAGAGTGGGCGCTTATTCGAGGCTGGGCGCTTATTAAAATTTCACCATTTTCAGCAAGTGGAGTATGCTTATTTTGTAACAAAACAATAAATGCTAATAACAAAACGCGAAGAAGTAACAAAGCAAGGTTTCTGTAAAATACTGTGAAGAAGACTCCGTCCTCGGGGAAGTCTCTTATTAGAATTTATTCACTCAAGTGGGTGGGGTGGGGTGAGCGCTTATTTGAGTTTGATTGGGAGGAGTAGGGGGTGGGCGCTTATTCGAGGGTGGGCGCTTATTAACTTTTTCTGCCTTTAGGATGGGCGCTTATTCGAGGTGGGCGCTAATTCGAGGTTGGGAGCTTATTCGAATAAATACGGTACGACTGGGAATAGAAGGTAGCCTTTTGTTGGATATACAGTAGTCATTGCTTGCAATCAGAGTCATCTGTCATATTTTCAGCTTTAACTCTGGTTAAAGCCAAATTTTAACCTCTTAAGGCCCGATATCAACATGTGTATTCTCCTTACTGTTCTCCATTATGTTCCTTATTACACTGCTTGAGAGAATTTGAATTAGTTTAAAGATCAAGGCATTTTATCAGTGCTGATCATTCCATTGATTCTCTCGACTTGTACATTTGATTTGGCAGTAATATTGTTGGGAGAATTTTGGTGCTGGTCACTTTTGGGGCTTGAAGGGTCCGTTAAGTGCCAACAATGCCATTTCAAATCACTATTATTAAAATAATTATTAAATAATGAAAATATAGGATGGGAAACATTGTTCGTATGGTCCCCTCGTGGCTGAGTAGAACTTTACACGTGGTCAAAATCCCCCCATAATTTAAAATGCCCTCTTACTCCCAAATTAATTTTCTTTAGCTGCAAAAAGCCATAACAAAACCTCTGATTACTGCATACTATACGTTGATTGACAGGTTACCCAACTTACAAGGAGAAGATAAAACAGCGACCTAATGGTGGAAGGCCTGAAGGTAGGATTAGTCAAGCTCTTGTCGCATTTCATTGTTTTCTTTTATCAACTGCAACCTTACCTTCGAGAAAGTTAACGAAAATAAAATAAAGCAGGCAATCTTCAGCGTAGCCTCCCACGCAGACATTCTTAACGCGTTCCTGCTCCACGAACGTCTGCTGAAACGAGCGTTAAAAAACGTAGAGACCCAAGAGAACTTCTGCGTGGGAGGTAATCTTCAGCTGCCATTAGCATGAGTAATGGGGTAATTACGGTGTACCGCTGTATGTGACTCTCGTAGGTCCGCTTTTGTGCTCGAGTTGACCTTTTCTTTTTATATTTCTCATTTGAACAACTTGCACAAGTAGGAAATTCGGCGCTGTGTAATCCTACAATGCATCACATTACATGACATCACGTCACTTTACTTCACATCGCATCTCATCATATCACGTCACGTCATGTCAATTCACGTTACTTCACATCACACCACTATGCATTACATCTGATCACATCACGAAATTTAAAAGTCCTTTCTTATTTTCCTGACATATAGCAGCGTGAACTGGACTTCAGGGCGGAAAAACGTAATGAGCATGCGTGAACTTTTTTGCCCAGATCCCCTGGCCGGGTTTGAAAAAATGGCGGGATTTCAAATATTTTATTGCCTAAAAATAAAGTGATTCCACTCATAACCTGGAAAGAACAGCCAATTTGTCTTCAAAAGTTGCAAGCTGTGGTTATAACCTTGTCGTTGCTTAAGTTTATTGCAACTTGGCAGCCAAGCTATGATTCACCATTTAGCTATTTTCAATAAGCTTAACTGGTCCATGCGAGGGTCTTCGTTTAAGCAAATTAAACTCAGCCGATAATTAGAAAATACAGAAAATTGCACATAAGGGTTTGTTTTGCTCGCCTCAGTCAAATCAAGCTGCAGCAATTGTTTGCGGGAAAAGAGTCAATTGTTTTGAAGTCACTGCCGGCAGCTGTCGTTCTCTACTTCACAAAGAGTGAAAAGAACAATTTGCGTACAGAAAGTTATTGTTATAAAGGACAGAAACTTTCACAGGCACTGGAAAACAAAACTATGTAATGAAAAATGAAAAAAACTCTGGCTATTATTACTTGAGCAACAGAAAAATGATCTTGAGTAAGCTTGCTGGCCTTTTATTTCCTAGAAAGTTTAATAAGCGCACAAGTTATGCGTTATAACAGCAATATAGTTCTTTGACTGAAGACAAAGAAAAAGCTGGTTCTGCAAAGGTAATAAATCTGGGCATGTAAAAAAAGTAACCGTAACTACTAATAACAGAATACAAGCGGGTTTTAGAGAGATCATTGCTGTGTGCTTCTAAAGAGACCATAAGTTTAGCTTACCTTGCTCCGCCATAGACGCGAAAGGCATGTCCGCATTAAAAAATGCGTAGCAAAGCTGATTATTGCATGCTGACAGGCCTTTATTCGTTATTGCCCATGGTTTAAGGGTGAAATGTAGCAAGGCGATAAATTGAGTTTCGATCAGCATTTTTCAAACTCATTAATGATTCATGAAGTTAAAATAGAGACCTCGTTCCCAGGCTTTCTCTATTTCCGTTCCCCTCTATCACTCCTTAATATCACTCCAGGGGAAAGGAAAGATCGGAGACCTGGTAACGAGTTTGATCCAACTTTGAAGAAGGTGCGCGAGTCTGATACTGATGGTAACTAACAGTAACAAGTTGTCATGGTAACACAAGGCGGTACTGCACTGGGGCCAAGTTGTTCAAAGCCTGGTAAGCCCTAATCTGGGATGAACTACGGAGGTGTTGCCATGGCGAGCAAACTCAAGTTAAGCGCTGGGCTTAGAATTTAATGGGAAGACATAGTGGAGACTAGTTAGCCATATATATTTATTACCATGCAATTAGTTAAGTTAGCTTTAGCGAGCTGTTGAGAAAATAGATCTCTAAAAGTGGGTTGCTACATTGAATTAAGAGTAATGCCTTTATCGATTTCTTTTGCAACGGGGTGTTCTGTTAATGGTGTTAAGATTTAAAGTTGTAGCGACGCACAAGCTCCATAACGAAAAAAAATTGAGTTCTTTTT
Source organism: Porites evermanni (assembly GCA_942486025.1). Lineage (NCBI taxonomy): Eukaryota > Metazoa > Cnidaria > Anthozoa > Scleractinia > Poritidae > Porites > Porites evermanni. The sequence goes on from CALNXI010001316.1 coordinate 24,269, forward strand.
GGCGTTTTTGTTGCATTTCAAATTGCACTGCTTCAAGTATCAGTCATATAATGTAAGCGTATTTATTTATTTAACTGCTCTAAAATCATTACGAGATTATGTAAACAAAATTTTACGGGTGGGAGGTGAAGTGTATTTTTCATTAATTAATTCTTATCTTCTCTGATCTCCTCAAATTTCGGTACGCTTTGTTAACAGTCTTTTCAAAGCTATTACGAAATTAATTGCCTTCAGAGTGGAAGAGAAACAGTCTGGACTGACAGTCGTCCCCTCACCCCTACCCCTAGGGTCTGCCACTTACGGGGCTGGGGTAGGGAGGCTGCCGACTCTTGGCCAGTTGTCACATCACTGTAAAGTGGAGTGGAGTATTACTACTTATAGGGTTGTAGTGCACAGAAATAAGCGTGTGTTTGTAAGAATTACAGGTATCTCGCTCGTGGTGCTCTAGTTTATTAGGGAGACTGAAAGCGGGTGAAGTGTCCCTTTATTCCTCCTTCTCTAGTGCCTGATCCAGACCTTGAGATAAGGGGGCGGGGGGGGGGGGGACGATCATCTAGAGTCTTAGATAAGGGGGGCGCGGCCCCCAAAGAAAAAAAAATCGCCCCCTCGGGCCCGAGTTTAATCTAAAAATAAGGGGAGGCCCCTCCCCTGGATCCGCCACTGTTCTCTCCTCGACAGAATTGAGTGAGCCGTGAATAAGCCACTTTCAAATTGTCCTAAATACACTCAATTTAGCAAACCCTTTGTTTCCAGTTTCTCCACGATATTGAAATCTCGGGCTCAAATTTTCACAGGTAACTGAAGTTGCTTTGCTCTTTCAAAATTCAGAGATGTTATTGTAATAGCATGATCAGAGAACGAAAAGCCTCAATCGTATGTTAATGATCGATCTGGTGTCCAGGGCTTTTCGGGGCCCTCCGATTTTCTAAGGGAGAAGCCCAGGAGACGAGTGTGGTTAATGAGGCAAAAATTCGCCTGTAAGTTTGCTGCAGTTCTGCTTATTTTCCAAGAAAAACCCAGATTATCATGTATGGAGAAATGACATTTAGGAAGACTTGATGTTCAGGCTACAGAGCAGTATGTATTATCGAGCATACTTTAGGTTAAATGCTTGGTTCTTATCCAGCGCTTTACTTTGTCGTAAATTTTGCTGATGTTTTCTGAATTCAGTCGCATAATTGCACGCTTATAATTAAAAATATAGGTAAATTTTGCTAAACATATTCTTGGAATTAAGTTAAAAAAAGACGCTTATTATTATGTTTCTTGTGGTGTATTTCTCTAATTTACACCTAAAGCTGTCACAGTATTCCTTAAAGTTGTGCAGTGCAGGTGGACAAACCTTTTATCTCTTTCAGTCATCTTCACAAGAGGTTCGGGGCACAACCGTAATCATCGTTAAGGATTAGGGACCTCAAGGTGATGAGAGAATTCGCAACAACCATTTTTATCGCAAAACAGCATTGCAACATTGTTGTCGTTTTGAATAGTTACAACATTGTTCCAACATTGCCACGCGTTATGTTGTGCTAAAAATCGTCGTTGCGAATCGTACCGTGTAACATCACCTTTATCACAACATTGTTGGGACATTGTTTCGAATGGTCGCAACATTGTTCCAACATTGCAACGATGTGTTGCGCTAGAAATTGTCCTTGCGGTGTATTAAACATCACCTTTACTCGGGAGCGGTCTCCTCTCATCAGTTCCAACCAAAATTCCCTTCTTTTAAGTAACAGGGCGACTTGGGATAATCGCGAAATAGTTTGGAAGGATGTGAAGTCTATTTTTCAGCGACGTTTTCATGGATGGTAGGGTCCCNAGCAAACCCATTGTTTCCAGTTTCTCCACGGTATTGAAATATCGGGCTCAAATTTTCACAGGTAACTGAATTTGCTTTGCTCTTTCAAAATTCAGAGATGTTATTTTAATAGCATGATCAGAGAACGAAAAGCCTCAAGCGTATGTTAATGATCGATCTCGCGCCCAGGGCTTTTCAGGGCCCTTCCTTCCATTTTCTTAGGGAAAAGCCCTGGAGACGAGTTTGGTTAATAAGGCAAAAATTCGCCTGTAAGTTTGCTGCAGCTCTGCTTATTTCCCCAGAAAAACCCAGATTATCATGTATGGGGAAATGATATTTAAGAAGACTTGATGTTCAGGCCTCAGAGCAGTATGTATTATCGAGCATACTTTAGGTTAAATGCTTCGTTCTTCTCCAGCGCCTTAATTTGTCGTAAATTTTGCTGATGTTTTCTGAATACAGCCGCATAAAAGCACGCTTCTAATTAAAAATAAAGGTAAATTTTGCTAAACATATTCTTGGAATTAAATTTAAAAAAACGCTTATTATTATGTTTCTTGTGGTGTATTTCTCTAATTTACACCTAAAGCTGTCACAGTATTCCTTAAAGTTGTGCAGTGCAAGTGGACAAAGCTTTTACCTCATTCAGTCATCTTCACAAGAGGTTCGGGGCAAAACGGTCATCATCGTTAAGGATTAGGGACCTCAAGATGATGTTACACGAGAGAATTCGTCGTCATGTAGGGTACGTCCTTATCACGCACAATTTTCCTCTTGAGGCGGGCGTGATCCTTCGCCATGCTCTCGAAGAGAGCGTACCAGTAATCATACTGGTCATCTATGTTGTTAAATTTATCTCCCACATGCGCATGCCACAGTGCATCTTAAAGATCGTGTATTTCATTCGCCGGAAAGTAAGTACCCTCGGTCTACGCTTTCGAATTTTCTCACTCATTTCTCAGTAGACCATACAGTGATCACTTAGGCCAGGGTCGTACGTTCCTCATTTTTCAAAGTGCTCATTGTACGTCAAACGTCCAATAGCGTTTGTGACTGCTCAGTGATTCTTGTTGGTTCAGTTATCGGGCATTGGAAGCTGTTAACTTCTTCGAGATCCTCAAGAATCTTCCCGTCTGCGCTCCCAAGTCTAAGCCTGTCCATCTTGAAGTCGCCAGCAATGACGACAGTCTGCTTAAACAAACAACTCCCAACAACAAATTAACAACTCCCAACAACATGCAACAAAGTGTGCAAACATGTAACATCCAACAATATTGGGAGTTGTTGGCCAACAATGTTACGTCCGTTTGCACCGGGCTTAAGCTCTCAGCGAAGAGCTTAAACGGGTATGTGCTGCTGAACAAGGTATGGTTTTCAGGGTCTTAAGTCTTAAACAGGGTATACAATTTCGCTATTTAGCGTCTTGGACAATTTCGCTTGCGTGCACAGGGAACCTACGCGATAACAGGCAACCCAGAAGATTAGGAAGCGTTCTTCCTTCGTCGAACGCAATTAGTTCTTATCTTCTTTGATCTCCTTAAATCTCGGCACGCTTTATCAACAGTCTTTTCAAACCTATTACCAAATTAATTGCCTTCAGAGTAGAAGAGAAACATTCTGGACTGACAGTCGTCCACTCGCCCTTACTCCTAGGGGCAGCCACTTACAGGGCTGGGGTAGGGAGACTGCCGACTGTTGGCCAGTTGTCACATCACTGTAAAGTGGAGTGGAGTATTACTACTTATAGGCTTGTAGTGCACAGAAATAAGCGTGTGTTTGTAAGAATTACAGGCATCTCGCTCGTGGTGCTCCAGCTTATTAGGGAGACTGAAAGCGGGTGAAGTGTCCCTTTATTCCTCCTTCTCCAGTGCCGGATCCAGACCTTGAGAAAAGTGGGCGGGGGGGGGGGGGGGGTCATCCAGACTCTTAGATAAGGGGGGGCCGGTCTCCAAAGAAAAAAAAATCGCCCCCTCGGGCCTCAGTTTAATCTAAAAATAAGGGGAGGCCCCTCCCCTGGATCCGCCACTGTTCTCTCCTCGACAGAATTGAGTGAGCCGTGAATAAGCCACTTTCAAATTGTCCTAAATACACTCAATTTAGCAAACCCTTTGTTTCCAGTTTCTCCACGATATTGAAATCTCGGGCTCAAATTTTCACAGGTAACTGAAGTTGCTTTGCTCTTTCAAAATTCAGAGATGTTATTGTAATAGCATGATCAGAGAACGAAAAGCCTCAATCGTATGTTAATGATCGATCTGGTGTCCAGGGCTTTTCGGGGCCCTCCGATTTTCTAAGGGAGAAGCCCAGGAGACGAGTGTGGTTAATGAGGCAAAAATTCGCCTGTAAGTTTGCTGCAGTTCTGCTTATTTTCCAAGAAAAACCCAGATTATCATGTATGGAGAAATGACATTTAGGAAGACTTGATGTTCAGGCTACAGAGCAGTATGTATTATCGAGCATACTTTAGGTTAAATGCTTGGTTCTTATCCAGCGCTTTACTTTGTCGTAAATTTTGCTGATGTTTTCTGAATTCAGTCGCATAATTGCACGCTTATAATTAAAAATATAGGTAAATTTTGCTAAACATATTCTTGGAATTAAGTTAAAAAAAGACGCTTATTATTATGTTTCTTGTGGTGTATTTCTCTAATTTACACCTAAAGCTGTCACAGTATTCCTTAAAGTTGTGCAGTGCAGGTGGACAAACCTTTTATCTCTTTCAGTCATCTTCACAAGAGGTTCGGGGCACAACCGTAATCATCGTTAAGGATTAGGGACCTCAAGGTGATGAGAGAATTCGCAACAACCATTTTTATCGCAAAACAGCATTGCAACATTGTTGTCGTTTTGAATAGTTACAACATTGTTCCAACATTGCCACGCGTTATGTTGTGCTAAAAATCGTCGTTGCGAATCGTACCGTGTAACATCACCTTTATCACAACATTGTTGGGACATTGTTTCGAATGGTCGCAACATTGTTCCAACATTGCAACGATGTGTTGCGCTAGAAATTGTCCTTGCGGTGTATTAAACATCACCTTTACTCGGGAGCGGTCTCCTCTCATCAGTTCCAACCAAAATTCCCTTCTTTTAAGTAACAGGGCGACTTGGGATAATCGCGAAATAGTTTGGAAGGATGTGAAGTCTATTTTTCAGCGACGTTTTCATGGATGGTAGGGTCCCTTGACAACGGCGACGGCAACGAGAACGGCATTGGTTAAATTAATTAACAAAACAACTTTGCACGTGCAGGGGGCTTTATTCGGCCAAATACAAATGAGTCGAAACGAGGTGCTACTGCGGCAACCAATAACCAGGGCTTGGCAACCTGTTACTCTACCCATGAGCTCAACAAAAAACAGTCAACTGACAGTTAATGTGGGCCATAAATCGTTCAAAGCTGAATCTGTCACGTGACAACAGAGAAGCAGCAGAACAGGGTTAGGAACTGGACTTCATAACTTAAAGCTACGTGGAGACTGACACAACAACTCCCGACATTGTTGGCCCTGGAATGTTGGGAGTTGTTGCGTCCGTGTTTACCGCAGTGGTGTGCAAACGGATGCAACAACTCCCAGCAATGTTGGGACCTGCAGGGCATAGCGGAAAGGATACAACCCAAAAGACTTTGTATACCAGGTGTTATGGGCTTGCGTGGCCCCAACGATGTTGGAATGAGGCCTGTGGACAGCCTAATACCATTTTCTTCTTGTCACTAGTGACATCGCCTATTCGACCCTGTTGAGCTGTTGTCGAAGTATGATCTCAGAAGGTTTAGGGCGTTATGTCCGAAGCCATAAGCCTCCAGCTTCTTTACAATAAGGGAATGGCGAAGAGAATCAAAGGCTTTACTCATATCGGTAGTCAGGATATATGCGAGTTCCTTAACTTTCGACAGCTGATTTCCAATCTTTTACTAAACTAAGCATAGTGGTGAGACAGCCATGGTGACCACAAGTTTATATGCTGTCATTCTCTGATGAAGAGTTGGATCATATTGACCAGTGATTTGTTTACTGAGCAAAGTCTTATTGACAGTAACAAGAGATATGATTGGACGATATAGTTCTTCTCCTCCTGTCTGTCCCCATTTTTAAATTCTGGCCTCCTTTCTGCCATTTTCCATGCACAAGCCCATTTCCCCAGTTTAATAAAGCTGTGGTAAAGCGTTGTTAGTGATGGTGCAATAACGCTGGCTTACTTTAATAAGGAGTTTTGATGGTACTCCCGGGTCCCATCCACAGGACTTGTTAACCTTGTTACTTTCCAGCGCCTTTTGCACTTCGTCCTGGCTAAGACAGTTAAACTCGAACTCTGTTCCTTGGTAGACATAGCTTCTCTTTTAGCATTAACACTGATTGTCAATCTTTCTTTTATTATGCTGGTGACATGGTCCTCTGCAATACTCTTGGCTGCAGTAGTGAAATAGTTGGCTAATTGCTCAGCCACTTCAATTTGACCTTCAACTCTGCCCCCTTTGGATTGCAGGCATATCAGGTAGGAATCTTTTGTTTTGCTACTAATGACGGGCTAAAGGTATTAAAAATACTCCCTTGGATTGGATTTGAGCCCCTCTGATTTAGCAAACCAAAATGATTTTTCCTTTCCCGTCTTGCAATATTCCTATACTTTCTTTTGAGTTCCAAATTCTCGGGTATTCGGTTGTTGGCAAACTGAATGGCGTATTTTGTCTTGTTCGTTATCGCCTTTCTCCAAGTTAAAGTCATCTAGGGTACGTCCTTATCACGCACACGTTTCCTCTTGAGGGGGGTGTGATTCCTCGCTATGCTGTCAAAGAGAGCGTACCAGTGATCATACTGGTCATCTATGTTGTTAAATTTTTCTCCCACATGCGCATGCCCACATGCGCATGCCACAGTGCATCTTCTGAGATCGTTAAGCTGATCAAAATCAGTGTTTTTCATTTGCCCGAAGGCAAGTACCTTCGGTCTACACTTTCGAATTTTCTCACTCATTTCTCCGTAGACCATGCAGTGATCACTTAGGCCGGGGTCGTACTTTCCTCATTTTTCAAAGTGCTCAGGAGTATTTGTACGTCAAACGTCCAATAGCGTTCGTAACTGCTCAGTGATTCTTGTTAGTTCAGTTATCAGGCATTGGAAGCTGTTAACTTCTTCGAGACCCTCAAGTATATTAATGTTCCCGTCTGCGCTATCAGGTCTAAGGTCTAAGCCTGTCAATACTTAAGTCGCCAGCAATGACGACAGACCGTTTAAACAAACAACTCTCGACAACAAAACAACAACTCCCAACAACACGCAACAACATGCAATAAGGTGTGCAAACGGATGCAATAGTAGCATCCAACAATGTTGCGTCCCTTTACACGGGGCTTAAGCTCTCAGGGGAGGGCACTCCCTTATTTGGCTTAAACGGTTATGTGCTGCTCAACAAGGTATGGGGTACACCTCCACCCCCAAACTTCCCCTCCTTTAAATAACTTAACAAGGATCAATTAAAACAAGAACACGCGACTAATAATTGCTACAGTATTTGACTGGAAAAGTCGATTTTGAGCATTTAACGCGGGCACATAAATCAGTTCTTTGTATATTTCGTACGTTTCACAGAAAAGAAGATAAGTAATGGAAAATAAGTGACAACAGAGTAGTTGACGACAAGAAAATCAACTTGTATGTCTTCCTTGATTCAAGTAGCCAATCGTGAACGTTTGTGAATGCCATTTTCTATGCAGGGTTTTTACGCGCGCTTTGAGTGCAGAGGAACAGGCATACATTACGTTTTTGGCGGACGAGAAGGACGTCTCCGTCAAGGAGATTAGCCAGATAACGGGAATTTCACCTGCTACGATTCGACCAACAAATAACACATGAAAATTTTGCTGAATTTTCAGAGCGCGTGACCCATACTATGAACAATTTTCCTATCGCCGAAATAGATAAAACAATCAAAGTCAATGAACAAGCGCTTGCCATTAATAACAGCATCAAATGGAGAGAGAGTGAAATATTAACAAAACTTGTATTTTTACTTTCCAAATTTGAAAGCTTACTTTTGACATT
>CALNXI010001316.1:45036-96803 GCA_942486025.1 Porites evermanni
ACTAATAATTGCTACAGTATTTGACTGGAAAAGTCGATTTTGAGCATTTAACGCGGGCACATAAATCAGTTCTTTGTATATTTCGTACGTTTCACAGAAAAGAAGATAAGTAATGGAAAATAAGTGACAACAGAGTAGTTGACGACAAGAAAATCAACTTGTATGTCTTCCTTGATTCAAGTAGCCAATCGTGAACGTTTGTGAATGCCATTTTCTATGCAGGGTTTTTACGCGCGCTTTGAGTGCAGAGGAACAGGCATACATTACGTTTTTGGCGGACGAGAAGGACGTCTCCGTCAAGGAGATTAGCCAGATAACGGGAATTTCACCTGCTACGATTCGACCAACAAATAACACATGAAAATTTTGCTGAATTTTCAGAGCGCGTGACCCATACTATGAACAATTTTCCTATCGCCGAAATAGATAAAACAATCAAAGTCAATGAACAAGCGCTTGCCATTAATAACAGCATCAAATGGAGAGAGAGTGAAATATTGACAAAACTTGTATTTTTACTTTCCAAATTTGAAAGCTTACTTTTGACATTTTAGCGATGTCCAGTGCAAAAGATCACACTATGAAATCTAGAAATGTGAAGCGCGGTGACGTGACAAGATGTACTATCGTGTGACCTGTAAAGACTGGTTTTCACTGACGGACGAATCTTGACTCTGCCGAAGCAAATGTATCCCGGGCAGACGGATTTCTTTTTAAATCAGTACGAAGAGGCTGTAAAAAGACCTTTTGGTTATCTTCTGATTATCTGAAAACTACTACCCAAGATAATTGTCGGTTGCTGAACAAACGTCCTGCTTAGTGAAGAAGGCTTTAACCAAGCAGGGTTTCAAGAAAATATTCCTCAAGAGCTTCTAAAATATCTGCAGCAGCAAACTCTTTCGCCTGTCCCACTTCTTCCGGCTATGCAAGAAATACAAGGCAACGTGGATGACGTGCTTTCTCGAAACGATCTCCGGGACGATGAAAAAGCTAAACGATACTTTCAGTTGCAAAACAGAAACCTGGCTTTTAAAGAACAATTAAATACAAGAACACGACCGGAAGAAATAATCAGCACTGTTCCAGACTTAACATCAAGGACACAAGATTCTTCGACAGCAACAACAGCATTCTCCACTCCCCTCAACCCCTTTAATGTAACACCTGAATTGACACAAGCGGCTATCTCTCAAAAACCTGACAAAGAAAGCCTCACCCCTCCACCACCCTTAAATTCTGCTTTCCTGACGCCTCCTCCCGAAGCGCAAAAGACGTCGGATTCAATTTGTAAATTATTTGGATGATCATAAAGCTGATGCCAAACAACTGAGGAAACGTCGGCATAAGAAATTCAAACCTTACAAGTACTCCATGGGCAAAGACGATGAAGATTAATTAATTTCCATTCCTTACAAATCGCTGTGTATTTGACTCTTTTTGTTTTTAATAAAGTTGTTAAAACGGTATCTCTCTTGTGGTTTTATTGCTAGCAATTATTAGTCGCGTGTTTTAATTGATCCTTAAGTTATTTAAAANTGGCTTTTAAAGAACAATTAAATACAAGAACACGACCGGAAGAAATAATCAGCACTGTTCCAGACTTAACATCAAGGACACAAGATTCTTCGACAGCAACAACAGCATTCTCCACTCCCCTCAACCCCTTTAATGTAACACCTGAATTGACACAAGCGGCTATCTCTCAAAAACCTGACAAAGAAAGCCTCACCCCTCCACCACCCTTAAATTCTGCTTTCCTGACGCCTCCTCCCGAAGCGCAAAAGACGTCGGATTCAATTTGTAAATTATTTGGATGATCATAAAGCTGATGCCAAACAACTGAGGAAACGTCGGCATAAGAAATTCAAACCTTACAAGTACTCCATGGGCAAAGACGATGAAGATTAATTAATTTCCATTCCTTACAAATCGCTGTGTATTTGACTCTTTTTGTTTTTAATAAAGTTGTTAAAACGGTATCTCTCTTGTGGTTTTATTGCTAGCAATTATTAGTCGCGTGTTTTAATTGATCCTTAAGTTATTTAAAATTGTTTACACCTAATTGCAATAACGTTGTCATAGAAGAAAGCAACAAGCAAAACGCCAAACAGGAATTAATTAGCCATGTGATTTACATTTGCGTATTTTAATAATTTAACAATTATTTAAGACGTCATCCACAATAACAAGAGATAACTCTTTAATTCCGCGCTCTAAGATAGACAGGCGCCATTGTCATTTTAGGGCCAACATTTTCCATCAACACAAGTCGCCCAATTCGAAAAAGAAAAAGGTAAATTGACGCGAGCAATGTCTCAGTTGTCGCACTTTCAGTCGCCAATCTATTATTCCTTACAAACAAAGCTTGGTTTGTGGCGCGGGTGACGAAGAGGCGGAGGACCCCCTCACCCTCTCTGCGATGAAAAGTCCTGCCTTCGCCCCTGATTTGCTGCTTGAAAATTGTGATCAGATGGTATTGTGCACTGCAAACCATACGCAGACTGGCTTTTCTATTTAGCACTAACCTCAAAGACGTGTCGCGTTCCTGGAATTTACTCCAGGCTACATTTATTTAAAAAAAAAATGAAGCAATTATTTCTTTAGTAGTTACCCGATGTACGTTTGTAATTTGAGCACGTTTGAAATTCGCTAGGTGAATCAGCCTGGAACTGCATGAGAATGACACTAAGAAACTGATGCAAATGATTTCTCTCATATTACGTGATTAATATTCAGCTACAAGCGTGTGTATTGTGAATGTTACAAGCTATGATAATTAATTCCTATTTAACTTTTTGCTTTTTGCTTTTTTCTATGACAACCTTATGGCAATTAGGTGTATATAATAATACGTCAAGGTTCTCCCTTGGGTGTAGCTGTAGAGGTAATTTGTATTCAACTTTGGGCTTGCGAACTCGCATAATTAACTGACTAACGGTGCGTGAAACTCTGAGACTGTAATAGTTTTTCATTTCCTCGAGAAAACGTCAGACAAACTTGAAATAGAGAGTTTTCAGTTCTACTTTGTGTATGTTTTGTTGATATATCCGAGTTTTAGACCTAAATAAGAAGACATAAACTGAATTGAAATAAAGACTTTTCAACTCCACTTTGTGTATGTGTTTTGTTTATATATCTGAGTTTAAGTGCTAAATAAGATATAGGAAGCCGTTTCTCGCGTTGCTAGGTGATCGCTTCTCTTATTCCTATTTCTCTTTTAATAGACGGTCTGAAAACTGGGCTCAAATTACTTAACGGGCAAGCCGAGGCAAGCCTATTGTGCCTATTGAGTAGAGAAACGCTCATTAGTAAACCTATACCGAATTAGTATGCAGGAAGACCCTCATTAGTATGGAGGAAGGCACTTTTTCCCTAGGTTATAACAATGGGTGACGTCATGGACTCGACCGTTATACATATTAATTAACGGAAGGCACCAACGAGGCTTAATTTCATCCTTCTATGACTACTAGGGTCCCCCCTGGAACGATGTATATGAGACGATATTTGCTCTTTTTGCTACAATAAAGGTTGGCCTTTATTTACGTACATTATCAGACTTGTTAGCAAACATCACCCATAATGGCTCTTACCAACAATTCCTCTCGGCTCAGTCCGTGCTCCTTTTACTTTTCTCGTATCGGAAGGTAACGCTAACGCCTGATCTGCCTTGAACATATATGGTGATTACAGTCGTACGCTACTCTGTACTTCCGTGTTTCCTTAAACGACTTTTGGTCAAAAGGTGACGCATATATCAAAAACACGCCAACAGCTAATTGATGAGGGCACTAAATGATTCTTTTGCTAACCATAAATTTTCATGTGAAATTATATTAATAAATAAATCAATAAATGAGTAACATGAAATGATACACAAAAGACTATTCTCCTTCATTATTGCTGGTACAGTTTATAAGTTAAAAAATAATAAATATGGGAAGACACTTTCTTTGTGATTACTACAAGAAGTGCTAATTAAGAAAGTGGTGGTTAGGAGGCCCTATAATACCCTAATTTTTGGGATGGGTTTAAGCAAGCCTCGTCTTTATCGAAAAAGCGTGAAAAATTGATAGCCATGGAGCATTTGTACATTAAGTATCATAACTATTGCCAAAATGAAGTTTAAAAGTTTATTGTTATTTAAAGCCTGGAAATTGTTCACTATTGAAACAATGGAATCATTTACAAACATAAGATAAAGTAACAAAAAGTTCTTGTATTCTGTACGTAAGGTCGTAAATTAATAAGTTAAAATAATAATAATAATAATAATGATGATGAATAATAATAATGATAATAAAAGATTTTCATGGTTATGGAACAGAAGTAGTCATAAATTTTTGTAGTTCAGTTATCGCGGATCTGGGTTCGATTCTGGTTCAGGTTCAATGCTGCGTTGCTGACATTCTTCCTTTCCAGCATGCAGTGATCACCTTTGGTAGTGTTAGCCTCGCAGAAGACCCAAAAGTCCCAGAAAAGACTTTGTTATTATAGCAAACGCAGAATGATTTATAGAGTGAATTCTCCGATACAAGATTAACCATGATCAAAAAGACAGAGCTGTCGTCTGGTTTAAGTTCTTAGATGAGTATAGTTTTGATTAAGGCAAAGGACATTGCTGTCAAACAGAAATGTCATCTTATTCTTCCTGGGTTGTATACAACACTGTAGGAAACTTCTGTGACGTGTTCCTTTTACATAACAACTTCTTTTTGTAACAAAAACATACTATGCCACAACTATCAATCTGCAGCAAACAGAATAATAATTGTAATGTTCACCCCAGTTGATGTTGTTGTTGGAGCCTTTCCCTGTAGTAACAAAGAGTTACTTACTGATTTAATAGCCATTATTATTCATTTAAAATATTTCCCCGATTCTGATTGGCTGAAAGCACATGAATAATTCACCATAACCAGCTACTTATGAACAAAATTGGAAGAATTTTGCGATTAATCAACCGATGACGTCAAAAGTGCAGCTTCCCTGCAGGTTAATGCACCGTTAACCGAGAAGACCTGGAGACGAGTTGAGTTGTTTTGGATGGAAAACAAAAATGACGGACATTTCACTCGTTTCAAGAGTAAGAACTAGGCTAAATAATAGCTAAAAACATGGCAAGAACAGCAAGAAGGCAACTCGAAGGGCGACATCTGCTATTTGGAGAATATTTGCGGAGCTGAATAACCCTGAACGTGCATGAGGAACTTAACATCGATGGAAGTAAGCATGTTTTTGCTATGTTTTTAAACTAGGAATTATTTTGAATGAATAATAAAGACAATTATTGAATTCGGCTTTCGTATCATATGAAGAATTATGGAGATCTCGGGGGGTGTTATCCGCCTCGGCCTAGGGCCTCGATGGATAACACCCTCCTCGATCTCCATAATTCTTCATAAGATACCCAGCCTCATTCATTAATTGGTAAATACTCAATACTTACATTTCAAGCCTTCCTGAGTGGCTTGCATTTATAGCAAAGTTGATAAAATACATGGAGAGACCGTTGCAAATGACAAACGTATGGCATTTACAAAATACATGCTCGTTACGTTACTAGACCCGAATTCATGACGACTTAATTAAAAGACACCTTATGTTTTTTCAGGTTTTTAAGTATCATTGTTTCATATTTTCTAGATTCGACCATAACTAATTGTTTAGAAACCTGTATGTGTGGGGCATGCATTATGTCCCCAGTTAGGGCTACTGGCGCAAAATGGAAACGACTTGACACGTTAGGAAAGATGGTGTACTTGCGTACATGTTGTGTCTTCCATGCTAACTGGCTTACCTTCCAACAATAACTGAACTTGAAACCCTGATCCACCTTGTGCTTTAGCCTTGAGAGTGTACAACCCCAGTCCAGACTGCTCTTCAGTAGTACTCATAGGTGAACCAACTCCAACTAACACGTGGATTGCACGGGTTCCCTTTCTTATCGCACACATTGGCAAGGTGACCTTTAGTATGCTACTTGCAATATTGAACCGACCTGGCCTAGCACCATGATGGAGAATGCGTTCTACCACAACGAAAACAACTCACGGCTTCCTCATTCGAATGTCCTGGACTGACATATTTGCCGACCTTATTGACAGTATCGTCCACCGGCACACTGGCGTCTCGAAAGTCTTCTCTGTGGGCTAACTCCATGGATTGTCCTGTTTCAAGCGCTTCAGTTCTTAAAAGTCAAATCTCTCTCTGAATTTTCAAGCTTATCAATTTGCAAACGAGGCGGTCCCGTAAAGCTTCTTCCAAAAATGTTCCAAACTCACACTTTAACGTCAGTCGCTTCAACTCAACTACAAACTGAGCGACCGTTTTACTCTCATGCTGGTTGCGACAATGAAACTTAGCACGTTCGGCGACTAAAATTGGTTTAGGCGAGTAATGTGAAATCAAAAGCTCTTTCACCTCAACAAAAGACTTATCTTTCGGACGTTCAGGGGCTAAAAAATTCCTCAGCACGCCATACACTGTATGCATCTGCTCAAATTAACACCAGAAACGTAGCAACTTCGTAATCCGCTTTGACAAAATTCAATTCCACTCGTTCGATATAAACTACAAAACGAAGACCCTATCCTTTTGTTTGTCTCTCGGCATCTAACAAAGTGTTTTAGCAAAGGTCTTCGTTTTGTAGTTTGACCCGAGGAAACTACAAAACGAAGACCCCATCCTTTTCGTGTCTCTCGGCATCTAACAGCGCGTTTTAGTAAAGGTTTTCGTTTTGTAGTTTGACCCGGGATAAACTACAAAACGAACATCCTATCCTTAGTTTTCGTGTCTCTCGGCATTTGACAAAACAAATAAAACTGTCTCCCTGGTGTTGATGGACTTAAAATTAATTAAATATTGGGTCTTCAGTTTTGAGTCTTCGGTCTTCGGTCTTCGGTCTTCAGTCAATATTCTAGTTTAATTTTTGTAGTGTCACCTATCGTCTTGCTTTGGCAAAGTAAATAAAAAAGAAAAAATACATAAAATAAGTATCTCATAAATTGAGATAAATTTATCTCTCGCTCTGGCGACCGCAAAAGTTAATAACATGTCGTGTTTGCTCAGCAACCCAAACTTTTATCAACGTGTACTGTTCTGTTTTCCCCAATGGTGATATCATTAAAAAAACACAAACTCGACAATTTCTTGTAACAGACTGATGCATCTCATTTATAACCATGCTATAGGAAGCGCATTATTTTCTTCTGATTGGTCAAGTATTGACAGCTGACCGCTGAATTGGATTAGTAGGAAAACTGTTGGGCATAATGGAAATACAGAGGTCCTCATAGCAGACGCTTCCTCGTCCCTTGTCCTTTCGTGTTTTTCTCCCTTCCCCTCTATCTGCCCCTCAGCCACGCAGGGTAAGTGATTTAGATGATGATACAGCATAAACGTCTCCTTCTGCTGGACAACTCAGTTGTGCTATCATCGATCTACAAAAAAAATCAAGTTACAAGAGATTAGCTATCGACAGTAAAGGAATTCCAATGTAATAATAATAATAATAATAATAATAATAATAATAATAATAATAATAATAATAATAATAATAATAATAATAATAATAATAGTAATAGTAATAAAAATAACATATTTAACCAGGGTAAACCCGTCAGCTGAAGCTGTTATAAATGGGTGCCCTGGGTAACTAAAAAATTAACAATTAAAGGAAATAATAACTACAACAGGACAACTATCAGAAAAATGTAAAAACTATGTACAATGTCGATGGATAAAAACTAAGAATTATATAACTAAGACTCTAAAAAGCTCCAAAATATTTACAAGAACTCTAAAAAATAATACCATTAAGAAGTGTTTTAAAAATCACTATGGAGTAAACTTCCTTCAAATGGGGTGGCAAATTATTAAAAGCCTACGCTCCAGTATAAAATGTTCCGTTCTCGGCAGATTCTGTACGGACTTTAGGAATTAAAATATCTAAACCATTACGCCTAGTCGAATAAACATGTGAAGACCTAATAAAATAATTCTTAAAAAGATCTGGAGCAATGTTATGGAGACACTTAAAAACAAAAGTTAAATTGTGCATGCAACCAGTTCTCGCTGAGTCTTGTGGTGCCATCTTCGAAATACCCTTTACCCTGTCTACGAGTTCCTTTACACTTCTTACCGCCTGTTGTACTAATTTTATGAGGAACTCTTCTAGTAGCTGATGTGACGGAGAAAACGATATGCTCACTGAGAGGGGCGTTGTCCTTGCTTCAGGGCATGGGTTTCCTAGGCTCAGGCCACCCAAGAGGACTGGCAACGCTAGAATGCTCCTATCTAGCTGATTAAATTTGTGCTTAGTAATTGCTTTGGCTCTAATATATCCTGAATGTCCTGCAGAGTTTTGAAAATGCACGTCCACCGATGTTTAACCCCAAAGTTAAAAGTACCAAGAAAAAGGCTTTGCATAGTGAACAAGAAAGCGCTCCTGTGGGGTTGGATAACACCCTCTCGCAAAGGACACGTGCGCTGTTTCTGAAAGCGTCTCAATTATTCACTTCGGTAAACACTCAGTCGGGTTATTATACGAACCGCGAAAGTAACACCAGAACAAAGAAGAGGCCGTCTCACCAGAGCTTGACAGATTTCAGGCGTCAAAACCCAGGTATAAATTGCAAGTTGAACCTTGTACTCTAAATCTAAATTTAACGATTATTCTGTCGGTAACAGTCAGTGGACACCACGCCAACTCTAAAACACTAAATAATAAAAATACAAAATAAAAAATGGAAATAAAAACTTAAACTACATATAAAACCAATATAAACTACTTATAAAGGATAACCTAGAAGATTTTACCCTTAAAAATAGACAGAGATTACATTCAGTTATTGCCCTGGGAAAGAATGAAAATCTTAATATATCCTTGTGTCCTTTCGGTACAATAAAATAAAAATCCTGGCTTCCTTGTGTTCTCCTTTCTCCATTTGGAATCAAATAGTCCTTCCATTCCCCCACCTATGAAATCATCGCACATCTTATAAATATCGGAGAGCCCTGTGTGTCTTCTCACTGTTTCAAATGTGTCCCACTTTAAATCCTGCAGCATTCCCGCCACGCTCGCTGTTTGATCGTAATTTCCCGTGACAAAGCGAGCCGCTTTTCGTTGTACCCTTTCAAGAGCGACTTTTTCTTTCTGGTATTGCCGTTTCCATGCACTACAGGCATTTTAGAGCTTTCGTCTCACAAGCGTCGTGTACGCGGTTTCTTTCCACAGATTGCCTTAAGACACTATTTCGATGTGTGGGGACCCCCTTATTTTGTTATCAAGCACTACTCCCAGATAAGGGTGAGAATTAACTTCTTCTAGAATTTCGTCACACGCTTTGATGGATCTCTCTTGGTTGTAAAGCACATGACCTTACACTTTGATATGCCTTGAAGAATTGAATTCCATCTTCCACGTTTGTTGCCAAGCTTTTAATCTAAATAGATCAACCTGAAGATCAGCTACATCTCCATCACAACAGATTGTTCCATACAACAATGCATCATCAGCGAAAAGTCTAACCGTAGAGTTAAGACCATCAGGTGAGTCATTTATATATATTAAGAACAGTAACGGTCTTAAGACCGTTTCCTGGGGAACGCCAGATGTCGTGACTACAGTAGCAGATGAGGCCCCTGCTGACTGGTATGCTGTGTTAGAAACGATTCGAACCGGTTAAGTAGAGAGCAACGAAATTCGTATTAGTCAAGTTTCGTCAAAAGACGATGATGAGGAAGTTTGTCAAGTTTGTTTTGAAAAATCAAGGACTGCGGCGAGAGTTGTTTTGTTAGACTGAATGGCACTTGCTATGTCATGAATGGTACATATGAACTGTGTTTCTGTTGATCGTTTTGCCCTAAAGACATGTTGGTTATCAGTGAGCACTCCATATTGCCACAGGTGTTTCATAACATGGCTGTGCACAATGTGCTCAAGTACTTTTGAAGCGATGCAAGTAAGTGATACGGAACTATAGTTTGATGGATCCGATTTCTTTCCTTTCTCGTGAATGGCACATACGTTGGCATGTTTCCATTTGCTGGGTACAGTTCCGGTATTGATACAGTCTTGATAGATATCAGTAAGAACCTTCGATATTTCTTGGGCATTCTCCTTTAAAAACCGGGGGGGGGGAAATTCCATCTGGGCCATAAGCTTTCAATCCACTAAGTTGCATTTCGATTCCAGAGGTTGGAATAGTTCCAATAGTCGGAGTAGGAATTTTTGCCAGGGTCTGAGATATCCTCCGTTTCTTCGTTGTTCAAAATACTGGCGAAGCCTTAGCTCTCGGCTCAGTCAACACTTCATTTCCAACTTATGGAGTCGTCGCAAAAAGTCAGAAAGATAATTGTTTCTGGACCTACTCAAGTTCTTGTGTAATTGTTTCCTGTTTAATTTGCACTTATTCCAGTCAGACTGCCTTCCAGATTTCTTCCCCCTGTTGTATAACTTTTGCTTTTTAGTAGTCTGTCACCTCAAACGGCGGTTATCCCGGGTAGATTATGGCGTGAGGTAGTGAACTTGTGCGGCATGCAGCAATCCATTATGGTCATTATGCCAGTAAGCCTTTGTTGAAACATGTTCCACTTTGCATCCACGGATTCGTTCTTCATTACTTCGAAGTCATTTGCAAATTCTTGTAGTTCTTTCTTTATACGTGTGTTATCTGCTCTCTTCCTTATGTAAAACTTGCGTTTGACTGGCTTTTCCTTTCTAAGGTTCATTTCAAAAAGTACTATATCATGATCGCTTATTCCCGGGATTACCCTAACATTATTTATGATGTTTTTGTTGTTTGTCAGCACTAGATCGATATTATTGTCGTGTCTAGTAGGCTCTTTAACTAGTTGGGTAAGTCCATAGTCATCGATGATTTTAAGTAGTCGTTCAGAATTGAAGGATCAATTTGTTGTTGGCTCAAGGTCGTTCCATTTGAGGTTGGGGGCATTGAAATCTTCCGCCACCATTACATTGTATTGCCTAATTTGAATAAACATGAATCAAGGTCCTTGCAGACTATCTATGTCGTTCCTGTTTGGGCGATAGAAAAAAGCGAAAAATGAAGATTTTAATCTCTTCCTTTGGATCTGACATTGGGTCCAAATAATTCACAGCCCGTATCAAAATCGTCGCGATGAGTAACGAAGATATCGTTAGTTCTTCAAGGCTTGGAAATCGCCGCCTCCATGGTTATCAGATATGGCGATCCTTGTATCGTATGAAAACGAAAATTTTGCCAGAACAGACAGGTGACAGCGTATGAAAAGAAGAAGTAACAGTAACCCTGCTAAACCGGCACTTTCATCCAGGACACCACCCCAACTCACGGATCTCATTAAACTGTTTAAACTGAGACTATAAATACATGATAATGATAATAGATGGCCGATACAAAACAAGCTAGGTGGGTGTACCGTATGGCACGAAATTTTTGCGGGAGTTTGTTTTTGCGGATTGGAGATTTTTTTCTGTTTCGTGGAAACTAATTTTTGCGTCTAGGACACGTTGGTTTTTCTCGCTGACAATTAATTTTTGCGATTTTCAAAAAGTACCCAGTACTCAGCAATGATAACATTTTCGTTCTTGCTAAGTACGTGCAATCAGGGTGTAAAAGAAATATATATTTTCAAACAGTACTACGGTATGCGTACACCATGTAAAGCAAATTCATGATTGTATACCGTTTTGTTTCTGAATGAAAGAGGTGAGTTGTAATTGAACAGACACGATTTCTTAGTACTGTATTTTTGTGTAGGAAATTTTAGTCAGAGTATATTTACTCTGGAGTCAATTTTTGCGGGAAAAATGCTTGCTTTAATTTTTTTTGCGGAAACTTATTTTTGCGGATCGCTGGAAAAATCGCAAAAATTAGAACCCGCGAAAATTTCGTGCCACACGGTATCTCTAGTTTATCTGAACTTTGTTTGTTTTGTTGACAGCTTGTCTCTATTTTTGAGGAAAACAATAAAAAAAATCGTCCCGTTCGTAGGAGAAAAGTTTCAGCGCATCTGAAATGTTCTTTAATCGCGTGCAATACCATTGAGCTGTAGTAAGAGCGGCCGCACAGAGTTAAATTGTCTAAACTAAACCAAATTGGTTCGACATGGACAGAGTTTTTGAGCCAAGAAAAGGTGTGTTTTTAGTTTATCAGTAGTATTTTTATAAGATTTGATTTTGTACACTGCGAACCGACCGGATGAAAATGAACTCATTTAATTTTTTGACCTATCATGGAAGGGACGTCTGTACACAGGCTGACGGGTGCATTAGATAAGAGTGTTCATTCCGGAGGTCACATATGGCGCTTTTTATCCGGGAGGGGGGGGGGGGGGAGGGGGGGGGGTACTCCACATAATGGCCTACATGGGGAGGCTCCGAGCGAAAGGGATATCTTTTTTAGGCTTCAGGTATAAAAACGGGTAGAGATTTCACTAGCTGAAGTATATGAAAGGGTAGGAATGCGTCATTTCGGTCAGTAAAAAGGCCCAAAAGGACTAGGCTCACGATCATGCTGTTTACCTTTCCTAGCAAGAAAACATACTTTGCATAGCGAGATCTTATATCTTTTTTCACCTGATTGTTACCTCGGAATCGTTGTAAACATTTCCGGTCAATTGGTTTGTTTTACGGTTTACACATTGAAATAACAACAGCCTCTGTATAAACATCTACATACGACAGTAGAAGATTGATCACTAAATACGCGATTGCAATAATTGTATTAAATGATGATAAAAACAAAGAAAGATAAAATCAATGAAGTCAATACAAAAATTAAATGCCTGAAAGCAAGGATATTGTTTGCCAAAAGCTGGCTATTGAAGTACTGAATTCTTCCATAAGGCTGTTGTGTTGATCAAAAACACTGTTGAATTTCACTCATCCAGTTGCTCGTAATGTTTACGTACCGAGAAGTTTAAGTTTTAACAGTTAATTCTGGTGCGATTCTTTGAGCGCTTCTAACTCAGTAGGTGGCTCACTTACTGTACAAGTTCGCTTGTAAATGGGTCTCTCGCATAGTATAGTTCACGAACTATACCACTTCCAAAATGTAATCTTGCCATCTTTTACTGTGGGCTAACCATCAACAGCGTTTACATTCGTATATTTGCATTCCTATAATGCTTCCACCGAAGATAGATTGCTAATAGCTTTGAGTCGTTTCGAGATCCACGGAATGTACTCTGCTGAAGTCCGCTGACCCATTCTACGCATACGCTTATATCTTGCGCACGCGCTGAAAACACCAGAGTGCGATTTGTGCCAGGAGGAAGAACCAAGCCCATTTTAAAACTGGGCTGTGCCACAGGCAGCCCAGTTAAAATTTATTTAAACAAAAGAAGGCTTTTGATGTGGAAGCAACTGAGCTGCGGAGAAAAATGTCTATCGCAAAGGCAGAACACGAACGCCTCAAAGAAAAACTTACGGAAACTTGCAAACATAAAAAGAAAAAATGCGCCCTTCAAATAAAGGAATGTACAAAGATCTTTCTACTGGTGCAACCGTACAGATGCATTCCATAAGGGTATATCTCAGGATTTCTTGTCATCTCTGAGGGTGACAAGGAGCATCCCTCATGGTTTGCAGAAGGTAAAACGAGGATAATCCCTAAGTCGGGAATGTCCTCGAATGAGAAAGCTTAACCAGCGACCAATAACGTTTCCAAATAACATCACCTCATCATCATGTCAGTTAGTTTGACTTGATGGAGGATACACAAAAGGGTGCCAAGAAAGGACGTATCGCCAGCTAGATAACCTGATGATTGACAAAATGGTCACCATGGACAGCCACAGGGGAAAAGAAACCTGATTATGGTCTGGGTAGATGTGAAGAAAGCATAATGTGTGAAGAAAGCTTATTATGTAATTACACCGCTGACCCCTACTGACTTGGTAGAGTAATAAGATTTTTAGTTCCCAGTTGAAATATCAAGATTAAGGCTGTCACTAAGCGTGGAATTGATATCTTCCAAGCTAAAACATTCAATAGGAGCCTATCTAAAGGTAACGCCCCATGTCCTCGTCTCTTTACGCTGTGCTTAAATCCAGTTTTCAGTTATCTGAGCGCAACTTAGAGTTAAATGTTATCCAGACCAATAAGCAAAAACTTTATCCACCCGCTGTTTATTGATGAAGGTGTATGCTTCATCTGATGTTAAGCTGAACATGGTTTTAAAGACATGTTTTACACTGGAACCTCCAAAAAAGCAATGTCACGCCGTTCAGGAGAAGGTCCAAGTGCATGACGCAGCAGATCTCAGGCTAGAACAGATAGCGGTTGTTGAAATGTTGAAGGCGGGGGCCCAGCTGTAAGTTTCTACAAGAATGCGAGACCGTGTTGCAGAATGAGAAAGATTAAAAGATGAAGTGTAAGTACTTGCTCGACAATG
The DNA here is from genome assembly GCA_942486025.1 of Porites evermanni. NCBI lineage: Eukaryota > Metazoa > Cnidaria > Anthozoa > Scleractinia > Poritidae > Porites > Porites evermanni. The sequence continues at coordinate 59,439 of CALNXI010001316.1, forward strand.
AGCTTAGATGGATCGATATAGAGAAGTTCGAAAGATCATTCGCGAGAGTGGAGGTAAACACCCACCTAGCTCCACGGTTGTAAAGGGAGGGCGTGGCTTGCAATGAGTTGAGCAGGGGTATAAACTCAATAAAATCAAGGCAGTTGATAAACTTTAAAAGCAACCAAACCCCTTAAGGCCGTTTAGATGTTGAAGAGAAAGTGGCAGAGAAAGAACATTCATCGTTAGTTTCTCAGGCACATAAGCCCGGTTCTCAGATGAGCTGAGGACAATTATAACCCCTATGCATTCAGACCCATCGGGCATCGAGTTCAATCAAAGTATTTGAACCGACACAATGTCGCGTTAAAGGTACTTTCCTTTGAAAGGGAGTAAAGATCTAAATTAAGTGGTCTCCGTTTCCCCATAGTACTCGCCTGAGTAACACTTAAGCCAGTGAACAAGTCACCTGACGCGCAACCTTACTGGGATGTGCCGGTTAATGCCGATCATACATGTATCTGTGTCAAGGCTAATAGAGTGGATGCGCGGCTTGTGAACTATAAGGGACAGAACGTCTGGTAAGTAGAGATGAGTTGTTCGTAGGTGCAGAATGACGACAGGAAGGATGAGGAGAATACAGCCCCGTCCTCTGCAACGGGAACTGAGGAGTCAAAACCCAAGCTAATTACCATCTCGAGCAGTCTAATATCGTCATTGTCGTGCTAGGAGGGTGGTCAAAGGAACGTGGGCTAATTATAAAGGAGCTCTTTGGTGTAAGGGCAAAGCATGTTTTGCGAAAATGCAGAAAGCCACAATCTCGTGCTTGCTTAACAAAGTACGTACTCGTTTTAATACTTAAAAGAGTTCTTCAATCTTAGATTATTCAAAAGAAAAATGGTCTGTAACTACTTTGATGTCGTTATGATTAAGTTTGAATTGTTTCAAGCAGTGCAACAAAATTTAAAATTTCTTGGTCTTGATCTGGTACCAATTTGACGTCATCTGCTTATACCAAAATGTAATTTAAGAAATTTGCAACTGTTTACAAGACGACCAGAGTTTGCCTTCCACTCTGTTCGCACTTGATTACCTTTTGCCCTTAATTACTTGCTTTTGGTGCTGAATTGTAAAAACAGAGTTGTTGAGCTAGTGAACTTGTTAACTTTGTTCATGATAGAAATAGAATGAAATAAGTAGTTAAAGTTAAAGAAAGAAGTGATCTACATACCTGTTCTTGTTTGTTATCTGATTCGGACGATTTAAAGGGAATGAGGTGAGGGTAGCGCCGCTTCCAATACTGTTGTGATGGCCAATCATGTTCAGGTTTGGTGTTTCCGTCAAATTCCTGTAACGAGTAACAGAACAACACTTATGGCTTTCAAACTACCATACAGGTATTTCTGTATTTCTTTTAACCGCCTAAGTTGAGTTTAAATATCAAATTCAATTTTTCACTTTGTATTGGTTTTGGATTGACGCTTGGTATGAGAGAGTTTTGTTTCTTTGGGGAAAAAGCCCTGTGTTTTATCGGATAATAAAGTCTAGCAACAAGTTTCCATCACAGCAACATTATCAAAGATGGCACAAGCCATTGGGCAGAACTGATTTGTATCAAAATTTACGAATCTGGCGACAGAATAATATTTTGGCTGACCAGAACTTGCCAAGAATGAGTACATTCAAAGGCACGATAACGCAGCATCTTAGATCCATTGGAAGGTGTACCAGAGACTAAAAACAGAGACGATAATGGCTGTTATTGAATTATTATGATAGGTTTGGAAAAGGAAAGTACTTTATAAGAATACTTGTAATGTTCTCTGAAAGTTTAAGTGAAATCAATATTCTGGAAGCCTTTGATTTTTAGGGCTGATCTTTGCCAGAACGATTAAGTTTTCTGGGTTTTCCAGGTTATATCTTCAGGCTATTTAAATTTGCTAAGGCTTTTTGTTTAAAAAACACATTCTCGTCTTTTGAAGAGTATAAAAATGATAAAAGGTAAACTAAGAAAGGCAAAAGATGAGTATACTGTTCATAAACTGTAAATGGAAAGGATAAATTTTCTTAACCAATTTTGAAAACTTACGTGGTAGTTTGTGTCTAAAGAAGATATTTTGCTCTGCTTAACTGCTGCTGATAACTCTTGTACTTGGTGTTTGGTCATCATAACTTGGCGAAAGCGCAATATCTCCAGGTGAGGCGTGCAGCTCAGTTGTTGAGTTATGGAGCTGACTCCTGCACCTAGAGGGTTGGATGACATGTCGAGTCCCACCAAGTAAGGTGCCTTTTGCAATAATGCAGCGACGAAACAAGCGGTCTGTGAGGTGACGTTAATGCGACTAAGTGATAATATCTTGAGCTTGTATGTACAGTTAATTTTCCGCAGGAGAGTTTCTGTCACCTGTGCAGAAAACGCTTGACCTGCTTTACCCCAAAGCCATATCTTTTGTGGCGCAGTAACAATAGGGAGCACATCATTCAGAAGTTCCAGTTCTGAAATGTCTAGTCCATCAGCCTCAATCGTCCGAACCCTTGACAAAGCATGCTGTGTTGAATTCAATCTGTTGCTGCTTGCAGTGTCAAAGCAGACTTCGAGATCATGAGATTTTCTAGATGTTATGTTTGCGTTCTTTGCTGACTCCTTTGATATTAGTGCCTTTATGATTTCACATGGAAAAGGAGTCACAATTTTAGAAAAATAAAGGTAGGTATTGACTTTTTTCATTAAAAAGAATTCGTGTACACTACGCCATGGAAAACTATCTAAGAATTCTGATGCTTTCTTTTCTCCTGAGCTGCTACCAATAACAGCGCTTAACTGCCGGGTTATCGAAATTAGGTTACGATAGCTTTGCTCTGTATAATGGTCGCTATAAGAAAAGAAAATATATCTAAGTGGAGCCGTAGTTTTAACAAAATGTTCATTTGCAGCAATATTCAGCTGTTTGGGATTGATTAACACAACACCTCCTAGATTGGAAAGAAATGCAGGAAAAAGTTCTGTTCTTGTGTCTGGTGAGCAGCAGAAGAAAAACTCTGTACAAAGCTTTAGAAAATTTCTTTGTTCAAGTGACAAATCCTTTTCCGAAGGTGTTTCCTTGTCGAACCTGTACTCTGTCATTACAGCTTCCTTTACCACCATCCCTAACAGATGAATTAAAATCTTGCTCGCAACTTCTTCTGACATCTCGGCAGCAAATTTCAACACTTCGCCCATCTTAAATACCTTTTCCATTGAGTTGACTTTGAATAAGGAGTTACTGTAAGACCCATGAGATAAAAGTTCATCTTTTAGGAACAAAGAAGCCATAAACTCCTGCAGGGATTTATGAATGAAGTACACACCTTTGGAAGGGTTCAGAGCAGATATGTTAAGTAACTGAAACAATCCAACATCAATCAGTTTATTAGTTAAAACGTGATCTGGCAACTCATTGATGGGAAAACAAACACAGTCCTGTATAAGAGAGTCAAAGGCTATTTCTCCTACTTTACAGAGTTCGTCTTTGTATTCGTCTACTTGTCTAAATGGTACTGCGGGAGCTTCTTTTTCTGATAAGTGATTGAGCAAAGTCTGAATAAATTGAAAAAATATCATGGCCCGTGATGATGGTAGTCCTTCAAAGTCTTTCTCCTTCCAAACTAAGCAAAGCATCAGGAGCAGAAGAGGCACTTTTGCCACTTCTTTCAGGTCTTGTTGCTCCAAGTATTTAAAAAACTTTTTGACATCTTGATCATCTTTCAAAAATCTAAGGGCGAACTCTTTTTGTCGCCTTCGGTCGAAGCCATGTATTTCAAATTGAGCGTCACTGAATTGTTTTAAGCCCTCTGCCTTCATATCTCTGGACGTTATTACAACACAGCAATCTCTTAACTGTTTTTTTTCCCAAATTTGACGAATGGGTGACTGGTCTCCTGCAATGTGTACGTATTCATCATAACCGTCCAAAATTAGCAAGACTTTTTCTTGGTGGCGGCGAACATAATCATACAGGTTGTCAGTGGAAACTCGGTCGTCACTCGCAAGAAGTTGAGCAGCCCGTAGAATGGCTGGAACGTCTTGTAGATTGCAAACATCGCGTAACTTGACCAGAAGTACGAGATCAAATCTTCCTAATTTTCCTCCAAATCTGTGCTGGGACCAGTCAAATGTAGCTTTTTGTGTAAAAACAGTCTTGCCAATGCCTGGTCGCCCGTGTACCAAAATGCGCTTTGGTGTAGGATGAAGTTTTCCACTTCCAAAAATATCCGTGTAGTGGTCAAGTTTCCGTTGTTTTAATCCTCCAGGCTTCTTTTTGTCCTTAAGCCAAGAGAGCTTTGTGTACACGTCATCAATATGAACGGCGGAGCTTTGGTCCCACGGAACGATTTTTACTTTATTGATAGTGTTATAAATAGATCGCAGCTGTTTCTGGCTCTCTTCAAGGAGTAATGAATCTGTTGACAATAATTTTTAAAGGGATTACTCATTTGTAATTTCATAAGATTCACAAATTTAGGTAGGTGAGAGCACTTAAAGAGTAAAACTAAACGAACAAAATATAAGCCCTTGCAGTGAGCTTGTAGCCCGTACACAGACATTTCTTCGTTTTTCTTTTCGACAATCGTCGAGAACGCGAGAGCGAGCGCAAAGCGCAACAACGAGGGCGGAAGGCGAGAAAGAAAAAATCTTTTCTTCTTCCCCCAGCCTTAACCCCTTGCGCTAACGGTCATTTAATTCCCCCGCTGTTTTTATGTTATCACGCCTGCTAGGGGGTCTGTGAACCGGCTAGTGAGCATGCAACTGATCATTCCACCTTTTATGATCCTACTTCTGTTCGGGAGAATAACGAAAATGATCATCTATTAAACGTGAGTAAAAAGCCTTCCTTTTTTGAAATAAAAAAATTTGCCCCGTCTTCACCATAAGGAATAAGAAAAGGACAGTGTGAAGAAAAATACCTTTATTGTGAATGTCCTCTTTGACTTTCTCCTAACTCCTAGCAAACTCCTAGCTCGCCTCTTTCCTTTAACAGAGCTACAGTGTATATACCTTAATCCAAACTGGCAGCTGGGCGGTGAAAGCGAGCCAGGGAGAACCAGAGATTTATAAACACTGCGTTTTCACAACACAACGGGGGCGATTCACGCGACAAACACTGGCAAATGCCATGTATTGTATTTTCTCACGATTAATTAATGATCTTTTCTATTATTCTTCCCCCACAGAAGTAGAACCGTAGAAGGTGATATGATATGCTGCTCCCTTAAATGGCTAACATTTCGGCTGGATTTTTGCAGACAATGCGCACGAAACTTTTGTCCGTAGTAATGCGATGTGGCACGTGGCTGGTGCACTATATACCAAGTCACCGGTGACGTCACTTCGTATCGAATTATCAAACCAAAGAGTGGCGTCACCAGTGATATCAGTATACAGAACACGATACGAAGTGACGTCACCAGTGACGTAACGTACTCGTAACTGGGTGGCTTTATTGCTAATAATCTCACTCTAAGTAAGTCAAAAACAGAGTTCATGTTATTTGGGTCTGGGCAAAGGTTAAAGGCTATCAGTCAAATAATGTCTCTATAACTCAAGTTGTATGTACCAAATCTCTTGGTGTTTATATTAATGAGAATTTGTTATGAAATATGCATATTTATTGATAAAGACACAAAAAACATTGCTTCTGGCATTGATGTCTTGAAGAAAACTAGACCATTCGTTATATTTGAAGTCAGTACTGTTAACTATACATGTAAATAGCGCCTTGCTGCAACCATTATTGAAGGAGTTGTAATAAATCCCTTGCAACTGAAACACAAAAACTTCAAAACCCTCGCCGCCCCTTTCTTGACCTTCTCTCCTTATTATACCACCGATGACGATCTTTTCATATCTTTGGGCTAGAAAAAGCTGGAGACTCAACGGAAAATTCAAAGTGCGGCTATGGTATACAAGTGTTTAGATGACCCCCCCCTCCCCCCGCAATATTTGCATTCTTTGTCTTCCTATCGTAATGAAATCTCTATTTTGTTCTTAGTCGGGATTCCGAGGACACGCAAGCTAGCTATTCCACTGCCCCGTAACAATTATGTCAAAAAGTGTTTCAATCTTAAAGGTCCAGTGCTGTGGAATAGATTGCCTGTCGAGCTGCCACAAGCGCGAACTCTTTCCTACTTTAAATTCGGGTGCAATTGATTTCCTTTAAAAATATGGACGATAACCATTTTGCACGGGATTCAGGGAAAGCAGGCACCCTGTATTGTTATTTATTAGTAATATTATTATTCTTATTATTGGTATTGTTTTTTTTTGTCATTAGCTTTAATTAGCTAAGGGCCTGTTTACATGGAGAAGCGGGACGCTAGGTAGGTGAGGTGACCCGCTTCGGTGGGGTAACCACCTGTCATAATATAATTTCACATATGGTCACCTACAATACTCGTCACAAATCGTTGAAACAGAAGCCATTTTTCTTGAATTTTCTCCAAATATCTTACATTCACTCTTCACACCTTTGTTCTCACTCAAATGTGCCCCTCTCCTTCCCCAATGTTCAGCCACGCGTATTTTGGAGCACTGGGATGACTGCAATGCCCAAATCAACATTGGGAAAGGTGAAAATCACACAAGTGTTTCAAGAATTGTGACCATTATTATACCCTCCCACACAGGCGTTTTTAGGGGAGCTTGTCTTTCATCTCTCCCCACAAACGCTACCCTGGGTGCCAGAGACTGTTCTAGTGCGGTCTCCAGTTTCTGTCAAGTCTTTATAGTGACCTCGCGGCTTCGGCCTTCGGCCAACACCGAAAATTGCCGCCGCACGCGAGAAAAACCTCTGGTACCCAGGGTACACAAACGCCTGCTCAACCGAAAACAAATTCCTTACCCATTGTCTTATTTGCGTGGTAAGTGACCAATCAACAGCTGTGAAATAAAGTGTTGACAGCCTAAACACCACTAAAACGTGACCCTAGAGTTACCGTTTTCCTTCTTTTCATTCCTTCGCTAAGGTTATGCAGTGCATGGAGTATTCTAAAATTTGATTAAATCTTACTCTTGCCGCTCTGAATCTAACATTTATTAGAGGTCAGAAAGTTTTCCCAGTGTTTCATGCTGATCGAGTAATTATCAGATTACCCTGCGGTCAATGTAAACGTTCCAGAATTTGGAAAGTACAATGTGATCAGCTAAGCGTAGGAAAGGAATGTTGTCTTCGGTTGAGCAGGCGTTTGTGGGGAGGGATGAAAGACGAGCTCCCCTAAAAACACCTCTGGGGAGGCTAATGGTCAACTCACCTATCACGTAAATAGGCCCTTAATTTTATTTATTTTTCATTCAAAACATTTCCTCTATTCTGATTAGCTAAAAGCATACGCATAATTCACCTTAACCAGCTACTGATAACCAAATTTGGAAGAATTTTGCGATTAATCAACCGATGACGTCAAAAGTGCAGCTTCCTTGCTGGTTAATGCACCGTTAACCGAGAAGACCTGTGGACGAGGTTGAGTTGTTTTGGTTGTGAAAACAAAAATGGCGGACATTTCACTCGTTTCAAGAGTAAGAACTAGGCGAAATAATGGCTAAAAACATGGCAAGAAAAGCAAAATGACAACTCGAAGGGTGACATCTGCTATCTGGAGAATATTTCCGGAGCTGAACAACGCTAAACGTGCACTATCGGAGATGAAGTAATTCTTTATATGATACGAAAGCCGAATTCAATAATTGTTTTATTACTCATTCAAAATAATTCCTAGTTTAAAAACATAGCTAAAACATGTTTACCTCCATCGATGCGATGTTTTAACGCCGCATCGATGAACAACCTTAAATGTGTACTATCGAAGATGAACCCGGCATGAAAATCGCACGAGTCAGTATTGATACAATAAAATTCCTGACGGACCGTCCACCAGCCAGAAAATTGAAAGAAGTTAGTTTTAAACAGGCAACATGAGTAGAATATGTTGCATCGAACTGTATGGGACGCGCCGTCCACCAGGTCGAAAAAGGAAGTTAGTTTTAAACTAGGAACAGGAGTAGAATATGTTACACCGAACTGTATAGGACGCGCCGTCCGCCAGTTCGAAAAGGAAGTTAGTTTAGACTGGAAACTGGAGTAGGATATGTTACACCGAACTGTATGGGACGCGCCGTCCGCCAGTTCGAAAAGGAAGTTAGATCTAGACTAGGAACAGGAGAATTACTTTCTCACTGACAGTTTTAAAAAAGCTTGTGATCGTCTTGCGCTTCAAATAATGGCCACAGCCGTCTCTGTTGAACCTCGCGCCCAAAATCAAGCTTCGTGTCCATTGAAAATTAACTCAGGATTGGGACCTAAGCCGGTTCAAAACTAGAAGAGTATTTTAGTTAGGATTGAAAAGGTCTGACTTTCCGCGAAAAATACACGCACAGGGGAACACGAACATATTGCGATCTAGCACCTCTCCCATAGCTTAATCATTCTTTACGCTTGTGTGTCAACATTCTACTAATTCCGGCTCTAGATTTGGCCAAGTTTTCTCACGTAGAATATTAAAATGTTAAACTAGGGGTACCTTCCGGAAGGTGCCAATGAGGCGAATTCGTTTATTTTTGGTGGAATGTGCCTATTGAGATCTCCGCGATTTCTTTCATAATTTTAGTGGTTTAAAATGGATTCCGCTATAGAAAAGGATGGCACCCAACTTCCAAACAACAACTTTGGCACATTCTAGGCTTTCACTTTCATTAAACAACAACAACATGGCTTGAAGCTTTGTTGGTAAATATGAGCAAGTTAGCACTTGTGTTTCATGGAAAATTCCATTAATTGTATCAAAACTATAAACGTTAGAAAGAAAAATATAGTTCAAATGAGGCCTTTGACTGCTGAAATTAAAAACGATTATTAAAGTTCGAGCAACAGCTTCATCGTGCATAAGAAAAATATTTCGCGTGGTGATATACATAAGAACAAGACGCTGTGGGAGCGTATATTTGGGCGTGGTCGTACTAGGGGTATGATAGTTTGAACATGCCTTATTGCAGCTAAAGAACTGTCATCATATCTTACCAGAGAAGACAAATCCTTTACTCCACTTGTTTGCTGAACCACACAGCTTATAAAGTATGTCCCAATCCACAACAAAAATAGTGTTTGACAATGTTTGAAAATATGCACATCCTCAATGCAGACATGCTTGGAGCCAAATTGCAACATAGGACATAAGTGGTTACAGCCCGGAGAGTAAGGTTTATCTAAGCTCCACTGATACTGACAGATGTGTTTTCACAACCATCACATTGTACAGTGTATTCCGGTTACTAACAAGGGCAAATAAAGTTCCTTAAGTCCAGTATCCACAAGGATTAATAAGAGAGTAACACATTGCATAAACATATAAACATATATGCATAAACACATTGCATAAACATATAGGGCAGCTCTGTTTCCAGGAACATTGGTAACTATTAACATTTGATATACTACAATGTTCAACATTGCTTGAGAAAAGATGAGGTTCAAAGGTGGCAATATGTACACCTTTAAGTTCATATACATCCTCATTCCTATGTAGAGTCTGAAAATATTTTACTAATTTATGCATGGATGGTATTTCCAACAATACACATGTCTTTTCACTATGACTGTTATGATACATATCTCTAGCATGAGAATCAAATACATTATATCCCCCAGCCTCAATGCTGTAGACGTGATGTAATCGCTTTAGATGTCCCATTAGTCTGAGCGGGCGGGCTGTTTTACCATGTGCTCCTTGTACTTGTACGAGCTCGATTAAAGCTGTTGTGTTCTAGCCTGTTTCGCCTCTCAATAACATTACATGGTGTCAGAAGCGGGATCGACGAACCATGACATCTTTCCGAGTCCAGCTACCGGAAAAGTTTGATTTCAGTCGTCAAGAAGAGTGGCCGAAATGGAGCCGAAGATTTGAACGTTTCCGCCAAGCGTCTGGCCTGGCGAAAGAAGAAGAAGAGAGCCAAATAAACACGCTGATCTACGCTATGGGAGATCAAGCAGACGATATTTTGACCTCCTTCAAACTTTCCACGTCGCAGCAGAAACAATATCACACCGTTAAAACGAAGTTTGATGAACACTTTGTGGTTCGCCGAAATGTTATTTTTGAGCGAGCAAAGTTCAATCGGCGCCGCCAAGAAGATGGCGAGACTGTTGACACATTTATTACAGCGCTGCACGCACTCGCTGAATACTGCGATTACGGAACCCTAAAGGACGAGATGATCCGAGACCGAATTGTGGTGGGCCTTCAAGACTCAAAATTATCGGAGAAACTCCAACTTGACCCGGAATTATCTCTGGCTAAAGCGATCAATCATGCTCGACAAAGCGAAGCTGTAAAGAAGCAACAAGCCCTTTTGAGAAACGACTTCAAGGATTCTGAAGATGTAAAGAAAAACGTCGACGCGGTCAAGGTAACACGAAAGAACCCTCCGAAACTCAAGGATGAAAATGGGCCGAAACCTAAGAAAACACCGCTAAAGAAACCGCCTTCTCAGCCTTCTTCGACACGCTGCGAACGCTGCGGAAATCTCCCGCCTCACAAGCGAGCGAACTGCCCAGCTAAAGACGCAACTTGTTTCAAGTGCTCAAAGAGAGGCCACTGGGAAACTGTCTGTAAATCGTCCAAAACGGTTGGCGAAGTGGAAGAAGATGAAAATTTGTTTCTTGGTGAAATAGGAACTGAAACGAACAACACCTTTTGGTCAGTAGATCTAATGCTTAATAACGCAGAAGTTCGCTTCAAGATTGACACTGGAGCTGACGTGACCGTAATCCCTGATAAGATCTACGAAGCGCTACGACCGACTCCAACCCTCGTAAAATCAAGCAAGACATTGTTTGGTCCAGCTCATACTTCACTCCCTGTGCGTGGATGTTTTGTGGGAAAAATCCAGAAAGGAGACAAAACAACGGAGCAGGAGATATTTGTAGTGAACGGTGCCCGCAACGCCCTGCTTGGTCGTCCAGCTATAGAAACTCTTGCCATAGTACAAAAGGTTGATGCTGTGGAAGCCACAAACCTCAATGCAAAGTTTCCAGGACTTTTCACTGGACTTGGAAAACTTCGAGGTCCTGACTACGTCATAAAGCTGAAACCCGAGGCCAAACCATTCGCACTCAGTACTCCCAGGAGAGTTCCCGTACCCCTTCTTACAAAGGTCAAAGAAGAACTTTCCCGGATGGAACAAATGCAAATCATTTCCAAGGTAGATGAACCAACTGAATGGTGTGCTGGAATGGTAGTTGTACCAAAAGCTAATGGGAAAGTACGCATCTGTGTTGATGTAACAAACCTCAATGAGAGCATCCTGAGGGAGTTCCACCCGCTGCCTAGTGTAGACCACACCCTAGCCCAACTATCTGGAGCGACCGTGTTTAGCAAGCTGGATGCAAATTCAGGATTCTGGCAAATTGGTTTATCACCTGAGTCAGCAAAACTTACCACTTTTATCACTCCATTTGGGAGAATCTGCTTCAACCGCCTACCCTTTGGGATAAGTTCAGCCCCTGAACATTTCCAAAAACGGATCTCACAAGTTCTGGAAGGAACTGATGGTGCCCTTTGTCAGATGGATGATATTCTAGTCTTTGGCAGAACGACTGAAGAACATGATAAACACCTGGAAGCAACTCTTCACAAGCTCCAAGAGGCTAACCTCACTCTGAATGAAGAGAAGTGCGAGTTTTCAAAACCTTCAGTCGAGTATTTAGGCAGCATCATTGATTCCGAAGGAGTACGTGTTAACCCCAAGAAAGTAGAAGCGATACTGGAGATGGAAACCCCCAAGGATCAGTCAGGTCTAAGAAGATTCCTAGGCATGGTTAACCAGTTGAGCAAATATCAGCCACGAATAGCAGAGCTTTCTAAACCACTGAGAGACCTCCTGAGTTCGAAAAACCACTGGTCTTGGGGTGACGCACAACAGCAGGCCTTCTCAGCCCTGAAACAGAGCCTTGCATCTACACCCACCCTAGCTCACTATGATGCACATCGGGCAACAACACTTTCAAGTGACGCATCATCCTATGGCCTGGGAGCTGTATTATTGCAGAAGCAAGAAAATGACCAATGGCGCCCTGTTGCATACGCCTCACGAGCTATGAGCCCCACAGAACAGCGTTATGCGCAGATAGAAAAAGAAGCTTTGGGCATAACTTGGGCAAGTGAACGCTTTGCAGACTACCTGATTGGACTCAAATTCCACATCGAAACAGACCACAAGCCCTTAGTGTCATTGCTCGGTTCCAAGAGTCTTGAGGATCTCCCCGCCAGAATACAGCGATTCAGAATGCGAATGATGCGCTTCACGTACACTATCAGCCATGTACCTGGTAAAGACCTCTGCACTGCAGACGCTCTGTCACGAGCCCCCATTGTTAGACCATTGAACCAAGAAGAAGAAAAGTTGACTGATGATGTCAAAGCCTATGTTGACTCAGTTATAAAGCACTTACCTGCTACTGAAGATCGACTTGAGGAGCTGAGGTCCCAGCAACAGCAAGATGAAGTTACTAAGCAACTCATCACCTATTGTTCTGATGGCTGGCCAGAGAAATCCCATCTTCCTACTCCACTTAAAGCCTACTGGCAAGAGAGAGGTGACCTGACAGTGCAGCAAGGCTTATTAATGAAAGGCAACCGACTGGTGATTCCTGTGTCTATGCGACTTGATGTCCTAGATAAGTTACATGAGGGCCATCAAGGCATTACTAAATGCAGAGAGAGAGCCAAAACATCAGTTTGGTGGCCAGGCCTGAGCAAACAACTCGAGGAACTGGTGAACAACTGTTCCACGTGCATCAAAGAGCGTGTAAACAGACCCGAGCCAGTGATCCCATCGGAACTACCCGATCGCCCTTGGCAGAAACTTGCCGCAGACTTATTTGAACTGAAAGGTCAAACCTTTCTGCTTGTTGTTGATTACTTCTCGCGTTATGTTGAAGTTGCTAAGCTAACCCGTACAACTTCACCGGATATAGTGGTACATCTGAAATCTATGTTCGCAAGACATGGTATACCGGACCAACTTGTGTCAGATAACGGCCCGCAGTTTTCGTCAAACGCATTCGCCCAGTTCGCCGAAGAGTATGCATTTACCCACATTACGACCAGCCCGAGGTATCCACAAGCGAATGGTGAAGTGGAACGCGCAGTTCAAACAGTGAAACACCTGCTTAAGAAAGCTCAAGATCCTTACAAAGCTCTCTTGGCATACCGTGCCACACCCCTTGAGAGTGGACTCTGCCCAGCAGAATTGTTAATGGGAAGAAAAATCCGTACTCAAGTCCCTACTGTTCCAGCGCAGCTAATCCCCAGTTGGCATTACTTGGAGCAGTTCCGAGAAAAAGATGCTTCCCTCAAAGCTAGACAAAAGAAGAACTTTGACAAGCGCCACTTTGCAAAGAACCTCTCAGACCTTTCCCCTGGAGAACGTGTTTGGTTACCGGACCGGAGGGTCGAAGGGACAGTTTTGTACAAAGTTGGCACCCCACGGTCTTACACAGTAGAGACCCCAAATGGCGAGCTGAGGAGAAATAGACGCCACCTGAACCTCCTACCAGACCCACCTGAAGCAGGAAACCAGAGAGACAGTGCAGTTCCTGATCAAGCCTTGCCCAGTATTAAGATCACCGGCCTATCCAGACCCCGACATCTACTACTCCTAGGAGGACCACGCGAAGTGGTCGCGAGATAAGACTCCCAGAACGTTTTAAAGATTAGAGACTCTGAACTTTACTTTGTTTGCATATAACAAACGTTTGTTTCCGACTTAGAGGGGAGATGTGATGTAATTGCTTTAGATGTCCCATTAGTCTGAGCGGGCGGGCTGTTTTACCATGTGCTCCTTGTACTTGTACGAGCTCGATTAAAGCTGTTGTGTTCTAGCCTGTTTCGCCTCTCAATAACATTACAGTAGATACCAACACCAATAATTGCCACCGTTAAAATGAATGAGTTGTAGTTCGAAATTCAGTGCCAAGAGTGTTCCAGATGCAGTACCCTGTGAGTGGTGATACAGTAGTGATGGATGTTACAAGTATAACTGTCACTGTATTCAAGGTTGAAAAATTGCTCAAACACTGTAACCATTCCTAGCAATTCTGTTAACATTAACATAGATTGTCTTGCAAGCGGTGACAGACTAGAATATAATTGAATACCAACAATCATTATTTGAGTCATATCATCAACTGAAGTAATCTTTGTTATCTTACTGTAAATTAAAGAGGACAGACTCATTGCGACACATTGTTGTCCAGCATTTTCCCCAAATAGTGTAACATTTCCTTGACAGTATGGAGCATTAATTGTTTTTGTAGCATCTACATAAACTGAAGGTCCTGGATTCATCTCTATATCATTACAAAGCTTAAATTGACCAAAATTAACCCGGTGATTCAAACGGTTGTAAGCACTATAACATGGATAATTGCATGAACAGAGGGGCAAATTCTTACTTAAAAGCCTATTTGGATGTCTCATTGTTACAGTTACTTCTGTACCTGTTTAAGTTTAAACCTTTTCTATTTTTAACATTACAATGAATTTCAGACGACAATGGTGTATTTTTCCGAATACTCTTCCGTACCGAAAGTGTCACTTTCCGTGTTTTCTGAACAAAGATTTTAATTTGTTCATCGGTAGTCTGCTAGGTGCATGACGGTAACCGGTCATTTCGTTCCATGGTCAGATCGTACCATAAATAGTCAGTTCGTTCCACATATGAAAAGTCAAGTAAATCTTTCCAAATTTGTTGAGTGAACTTTATCGAGAAGAAAAACGTTTCGTTCATACCACAAGCTGATAAAATAATAATCGATCCAAAGTCGATTCGATCCATCCTGAATCGTTTGAAAACAAACAAGAGACGATTTCAACCAGCCACGGGCTTTAACATTTAAACTGCCGCTTTGAGAGTTTTTGAGCTAGAATCGATCGATGGTTTTGAAAGATATAGCAAAGCAAGTAAAAGCTATGCCGTTTTGAAGGTACAGTATTTCGAAGTGCTTGTAACCTAAATGTTTCTTTGCAGCGCCCGCTTTATGCAAATTTTGAAAACAACGCGAGTTTCGAATTACAATCTCGATTTTATGGTAATTTGTCTTGCCGAAAATATAATTGACTAACCTGATCTAAACTAATGGAATTGTAAGTTCTGCTATAAATAAATTTCCCACGAGGAGATCTCAATTCAACCTCTTTTATTTCCTCCACAACACAATTTTCCTTCTGTACAACTAGCTACCTTCTCTTATCGTCACCTCGCTGCCATTAAAACACGCTAACACAAAACTTGCTGATAATGCAAAATCCCAACGCACAGCATCGTACATGTACCGCGTCACAATATACACAATTAGATGAAAAAACACATCACGCAATACAAAAACAAGCACATTAACCGTCACCCTGCTAAACAAAATTGAAATAATAAAAAGAATTGTTGCAGTTATCACAATAGTTCCAAAAGAAGCCTCAGTCCTTTTGATTTCAATTGTTGCCAATCGTCTCTTCCTTCATGGGAACAGATTTTTATCACGGGCAACTCGTTGTGTTCCACAATCACTATTAGGGAGTTTAAGATACGGAGACTACGGACTACGAACTACGGCTGGACGGGCGTTGTCCTTTGTTCGTAGCACTGGGTTGAGTCGTGCAAATGTAGAATGTTAAGATTGCACTACAGACTGTAGACTACGAGAGAAGAGGCGGAGAGGGAGACAACACGCAAATATTTTCTTGTTTTCATCACAGTTCACAAAAATGCAAGTCAGTTTTGCATGTGATCTTATCTTTAGAACAATGAACAAATTCTTCCGTACTTGAAGGAAGCAATTACGTCGGGTGAAATTGGTAAACAAAGTTTTGGTTACACAGGTTTTATTTTTTCGCCCATGAATACTTATGTCAAATATTAAAGATATAGACAGAAATAGTAATAGCTCATTTATTAGATTTAGAGGATGGACTTCTCCGACTACTGATCTGATGTAGTTTGAAGTATTGAAATGCCGAGTTTCGATTGTCTCGAAGATGTTTACATCATTTTCATTCAGCAAATGGCGCGATTCAAAAACTCGCATAAACAAAGGTTACACACGTAAGAAAGACACAATGATCAATTCGACCAAACATTGAAACTTTTCAGGTGCGAAGAGAAAGTAAATTACCTGCATGATTTCTCTTCTCCTACGCCGTCAATCTGAATTCTGCGTATAAACATCTGAGCTTAATATGAGCTTAGCTAGAAAGATTTGAATCACAACAGTCGATTAAAAGCGTAAATCTGAGCAGAAATTAGACACAACTTACATATTTCGCTTCCCTATCACTTAAAGCAGGTGAATTGAAAACGTTTTTACGAAAAGATGAGATTCTTGAGTTACCGGACGGCAAAATACGAGCAAAATGTTCTCCGTAGTCGCGACTACGCGGAACAGCTCAACAACTCACCGTAGCCGCAGGACTACGCGGGAAAAATGAACAGTCACGTGGTTTTGATCATGCGCAGTAGCATGTTTATCCGTAGTCGTAGTCCGTAGTCGCCGTATCTTAAACTCCCCATTGTCACACTGATAACCAGCTACACAAATCTTGCGACTCTCAAACTCAGGGCTTCAAGTGGCCTTAAGCAAAAATATAGGGCTTAATATAGTGGCAATTTTTCAAAAATATAGGGCCAATATAGGGAAAATGGTAAAATAATAAGGAAAATATAGGGATTTTTTAAAGCGTATTTTATCCAGTGCCAGTTTTGCAACTCCGCAGAAGGTAAGGAACACAATACATTTTAGTCCAACATCGTGAACACTAGTAGAGAATAAGGTCACTAACTTTGAGCACGCAAAAAAATGTTCCTAGATTAATACACACACTGACCCTAAAGAAGTACGGTGAAAATGCCGTTATTGTGTTTTGCAATTGTTAGAATTCTTTCTAGGTGAAACAGTGAAATTGGTATGCCTATACAACTTTAACCTCATGTTTAAACCCCTTTTTATTTCCTGGCGGGTAGCTCATGCTGTGGAGTTTTTCTCACATTGAGAGAGCCTGAAGCTGGTTTGTTTTAAACCTACTGATTTCTGGTGGTTTTTGTTTCTGAACGTTAACCTTGATAATGCAACTCAATAACCTTTTGATAAAGGTTTAGTTTCTATAGTTTGCTCCAAAATGCTTGAATGAAGAGTTGTTTTGTCCCTTTAAGCAATGACTCCCTGCTATGTTTTGTTGGGCTGGGCCCAGAGTTTTAGAGATTCTTACAAGATGTAGAATTCTCATGAAGAGTGATCTACAGATCCAAACTTAAAAGAAGGAATTATAGCTTAAACTCGAAGCTACACCAACAAACCAAGTACGGAGAATTGTACTCGACGACTTTTTCGTGGATAAGGCGAATCTTTGGAGTGGAGCACAGTGTCTCTATATGTAATTCCTTTTGCTTGCGAATATTCGGTTAATCAAAAGTGCCACTTTCTGATCAGGCAAGACCACGGTTCTGGTTCTCTTCGTGAACCTTATCATTTGCAGCATTGGTTTTGTCTTCCGTTGCAATTAAAGGAGCAACATTAGTCTTGAGAATGGTACAGTCGTTCTGTCAGACTGAGTTTTAACCTTGCACATTATTAGAGATACGTCATCACAGATTGGAAATTCTTATTTTCCTACTGGCTACTTTAAAAGCTACCAATTATTGATCGATCCCCTTCCATTTGAAAAACGAGTGCACCCAAAGTTGCCGCATACATACTCCTTCTAAGATCTGAACAGTATCTGAATAAAGAATCACTGCTCATGATCACAGCAGCATCAAATTAAGTACACTTACATGCACTAATAATAAACTTATTTCCAGTTTGTCTTGGATGGTCCGAAAAATTCACTGTCTTTGTCACATTCCCCCAACAGAAGTTCATGAACTTCAGTCTATTTTTATTTTCTGATGGAATTATAGGGATTATAGGGCATTTACAGACTAAACAGGGAAATATAGGGAAAGTTTAAAAATATAGGAAATATAGGAAATATAGGGACACTTGAAGCCCTGCAAACTTGTTAAACATTCCTCTGTTCAAACTCTTATCCATTTTACACGTACACTCCTGATATTCCGATTTGATATTACGTCTATGGGGTCCATGAGTCTTTGATGTCATTGAATGTCTTGATAATTTCCTTTGTTTTTCTTTGAGTTCGCGGACCAGCCCATTCCGAAAACAATGACAGTATGGAGCATTAATTGTTTTTGTAGCATCTACATAAACTGAAGGTCCTGGATTCATCTCTATATCATTACAAAGCTTAAATTGGCCAAAATTAACCCGGTGATTCAAACGGTTGTAAGCACTATAACATGGATAATTGCATGAACAGAGGGGCAAATTCTTACTTAAAAGCCTATTTGGATGTCTCATTGTTACAGTTACTTCTGTACCTGTTTAAGTTTAAACCTTTTCTATTTTTAACATTACAATGAATTTCAGACGACAATGGTGTATTTTTCCGAATACTCTTCCGTACCGAAAGTGTCACTTTCCGTGTTTTCTGAACAAAGATTTTAATTTGTTCATCGGTAGTCTGCTAGGTGCATGACGGTAACCGGTCATTTCGTTCCATGGTCAGATCGTACCATAAATAGTCAGTTCGTTCCACATATGAAAAGTCAAGTAAATCTTTCCAAATTTGTTGAGTGAACTTTATCGAGAAGAAAAACGTTTCGTTCATACCACAAGCTGATAAAATAATAATCGATCCAAAGTCGATTCGATCCATCCTGAATCGTTTGAAAACAAACAAGAGACGATTTCAACCAGCCACGGGCTTTAACATTTAAACTGCCGCTTTGAGAGTTTTTGAGCTAGAATCGATCGATGGTTTTGAAAGATATAGCAAAGCAAGTAAAAGCTATGCCGTTTTGAAGGTACAGTATTTCGAAGTGCTTGTAACCTAAATGTTTCTTTGCAGCGCCCGCTTTATGCAAATTTTGAAAACAACGCGAGTTTCGAATTACAATCTCGATTTTATGGTAATTTGTCTTGCCGAAAATATAATTGACTAACCTGATCTAAACTAATGGAATTGTAAGTTCTGCTATAAATAAATTTCCCACGAGGAGATCTCAATTCAACCTCTTTTATTTCCTCCACAACACAATTTTCCTTCTGTACAACTAGCTACCTTCTCTTATCGTCACCTCGCTGCCATTAAAACACGCTAACACAAAACTTGCTGATAATGCAAAATCCCAACGCACAGCATCGTACATGTACCGCGTCACAATATACACAATTAGATGAAAAAACACATCACGCAATACAAAAACAAGCACATTAACCGTCACCCTGCTAAACAAAATTGAAATAATAAAAAGAATTGTTGCAGTTATCACAATAGTTCCAAAAGAAGCCTCAGTCCTTTTGATTTCAATTGTTGCCAATCGTCTCTTCCTTCATGGGAACAGATTTTTATCACGGGCAACTCGTTGTGTTCCACAATCACTATTAGGGAGTTTAAGATACGGAGACTACGGACTACGAACTACGGCTGGACGGGCGTTGTCCTTTGTTCGTAGCACTGGGTTGAGTCGTGCAAATGTAGAATGTTAAGATTGCACTACAGACTGTAGACTACGAGAGAAGAGGCGGAGAGGGAGACAACACGCAAATATTTTCTTGTTTTCATCACAGTTCACAAAAATGCAAGTCAGTTTTGCATGTGATCTTATCTTTAGAACAATGAACAAATTCTTCCGTACTTGAAGGAAGCAATTACGTCGGGTGAAATTGGTAAACAAAGTTTTGGTTACACAGGTTTTATTTTTTCGCCCATGAATACTTATGTCAAATATTAAAGATATAGACAGAAATAGTAATAGCTCATTTATTAGATTTAGAGGATGGACTTCTCCGACTACTGATCTGATGTAGTTTGAAGTATTGAAATGCCGAGTTTCGATTGTCTCGAAGATGTTTACATCATTTTCATTCAGCAAATGGCGCGATTCAAAAACTCGCATAAACAAAGGTTACACACGTAAGAAAGACACAATGATCAATTCGACCAAACATTGAAACTTTTCAGGTGCGAAGAGAAAGTAAATTACCTGCATGATTTCTCTTCTCCTACGCCGTCAATCTGAATTCTGCGTATAAACATCTGAGCTTAATATGAGCTTAGCTAGAAAGATTTGAATCACAACAGTCGATTAAAAGCGTAAATCTGAGCAGAAATTAGACACAACTTACATATTTCGCTTCCCTATCACTTAAAGCAGGTGAATTGAAAACGTTTTTACGAAAAGATGAGATTCTTGAGTTACCGGACGGCAAAATACGAGCAAAATGTTCTCCGTAGTCGCGACTACGCGGAACAGCTCAACAACTCACCGTAGCCGCAGGACTACGCGGGAAAAATGAACAGTCACGTGGTTTTGATCATGCGCAGTAGCATGTTTATCCGTAGTCGTAGTCCGTAGTCGCCGTATCTTAAACTCCCCATTGTCACACTGATAACCAGCTACACAAATCTTGCGACTCTCAAACTCAGGGCTTCAAGTGGCCTTAAGCAAAAATATAGGGCTTAATATAGTGGCAATTTTTCAAAAATATAGGGCCAATATAGGGAAAATGGTAAAATAATAAGGAAAATATAGGGATTTTTTAAAGCGTATTTTATCCAGTGCCAGTTTTGCAACT
Organism: Porites evermanni; assembly: GCA_942486025.1. Taxonomy (NCBI): domain Eukaryota; kingdom Metazoa; phylum Cnidaria; class Anthozoa; order Scleractinia; family Poritidae; genus Porites; species Porites evermanni. The sequence continues at coordinate 80,135 of CALNXI010001316.1, forward strand.
CCGCAGAAGGTAAGGAACACAATACATTTTAGTCCAACATCGTGAACACTAGTAGAGAATAAGGTCACTAACTTTGAGCACGCAAAAAAATGTTCCTAGATTAATACACACACTGACCCTAAAGAAGTACGGTGAAAATGCCGTTATTGTGTTTTGCAATTGTTAGAATTCTTTCTAGGTGAAACAGTGAAATTGGTATGCCTATACAACTTTAACCTCATGTTTAAACCCCTTTTTATTTCCTGGCGGGTAGCTCATGCTGTGGAGTTTTTCTCACATTGAGAGAGCCTGAAGCTGGTTTGTTTTAAACCTACTGATTTCTGGTGGTTTTTGTTTCTGAACGTTAACCTTGATAATGCAACTCAATAACCTTTTGATAAAGGTTTAGTTTCTATAGTTTGCTCCAAAATGCTTGAATGAAGAGTTGTTTTGTCCCTTTAAGCAATGACTCCCTGCTATGTTTTGTTGGGCTGGGCCCAGAGTTTTAGAGATTCTTACAAGATGTAGAATTCTCATGAAGAGTGATCTACAGATCCAAACTTAAAAGAAGGAATTATAGCTTAAACTCGAAGCTACACCAACAAACCAAGTACGGAGAATTGTACTCGACGACTTTTTCGTGGATAAGGCGAATCTTTGGAGTGGAGCACAGTGTCTCTATATGTAATTCCTTTTGCTTGCGAATATTCGGTTAATCAAAAGTGCCACTTTCTGATCAGGCAAGACCACGGTTCTGGTTCTCTTCGTGAACCTTATCATTTGCAGCATTGGTTTTGTCTTCCGTTGCAATTAAAGGAGCAACATTAGTCTTGAGAATGGTACAGTCGTTCTGTCAGACTGAGTTTTAACCTTGCACATTATTAGAGATACGTCATCACAGATTGGAAATTCTTATTTTCCTACTGGCTACTTTAAAAGCTACCAATTATTGATCGATCCCCTTCCATTTGAAAAACGAGTGCACCCAAAGTTGCCGCATACATACTCCTTCTAAGATCTGAACAGTATCTGAATAAAGAATCACTGCTCATGATCACAGCAGCATCAAATTAAGTACACTTACATGCACTAATAATAAACTTATTTCCAGTTTGTCTTGGATGGTCCGAAAAATTCACTGTCTTTGTCACATTCCCCCAACAGAAGTTCATGAACTTCAGTCTATTTTTATTTTCTGATGGAATTATAGGGATTATAGGGCATTTACAGACTAAACAGGGAAATATAGGGAAAGTTTAAAAATATAGGAAATATAGGAAATATAGGGACACTTGAAGCCCTGCAAACTTGTTAAACATTCCTCTGTTCAAACTCTTATCCATTTTACACGTACACTCCTGATATTCCGATTTGATATTACGTCTATGGGGTCCATGAGTCTTTGATGTCATTGAATGTCTTGATAATTTCCTTTGTTTTTCTTTGAGTTCGCGGACCAGCCCATTCCGAAAACACTCAGTGTTATTTTTTAGTGTGGGCCTACCGCGAACAGTGTGTGCATTTGTAAGTTTAACCCGGGATAACATGATTGAACAATGTATTAACACGTTCCTCGAAACGCCGCGGCCAAACGTTATCCAAACTGCTTCTTACTGCTGCTTCGAAAAATTTCGCATCAAACGATATCCAAATCGTCCCTCATTGAATTATCCACTCGACCTAACAAAATCGACCAATCACAAAATAAGGAAAAGAAAATGGACATAAAACAGCAAATTCAGATGACCTCTTAGGAAACATGCAATTAAAACTGTCTTTCTATGATTAGTGCATTTCGATCCTCTCGTCAAAAAAAATGTCAGACGCCAATCATCTTAGCGGACCTCTTAGGAAACAAAAGTTTTCTTCAACGGGTTCAAAAGGTCATTGTTCGTGATTTGTGATCGGTGGATTTCGATCCGTTTTGTGAGTTTCTGTGTTTCAAGGTTCGTTGCTTGTGATCTTATTGTGACCAAAAACTGACGTTAATATTCCAAATATTTTGGGTAGATTTCATCCCTGGACTTCAGACTTCCAAATTTCGATGAGGCAAAAATACTGAAGATTCAGATTAACTCTTGAGATCGTAAAAGTGCGATAAAGTGCCGTGTGCTAGCAGAGCTTTCTTTCCCACATGCCTCTTACCTTTTACAAGACGTTCGTTAGGTCGTCTTAAACAGACAACGAACAGCTGCACACTGAATCACCCAATTTCGGACCACGAGTTGTAAATACAAGACCATGACCTCACTACCCAAATACGAGGTCTTACTTACACCCAAATTTGGTCAAAAATGCAAATTTTAGAGGGTTACGCAGAATTTGAGAGTTTTTGCCTACATTGCGCGGCGTTATAATTCTGCCGCCGAGGCAACCTCGCTTCTTAGCTCGTTTGCCTCGTTGGCAATTACAAGGATTTTTCTCACAAGAGGTTAATACCATAGGAACTTAATGTGCTATTCAGCTCTAGAGCATTTGTTAGGTCTGGCAGCTCAAAGTTCACGGGAATCGTCGAGGCCAAACAAATGAACCATTGAACAAGGCACCGTCCGTAAAGGGTTTAGAAATAAATCACACTTCACAAAACGAAGAGAACTTTATCGAAAGTTACTGATCTGCGAAAAAGCGAATCGAATTTATGGAGTCATATAGTGGTTTAAGGTATTACTGAGCACACGCTAGCGTCACATCATAATAAAGTCGCAGCGATATAAATTTCTTCACGGGGAACGGGCGTTTTCGCCGAGAAACTAATCAAAACTTTCAATCTTACCTCAGAGTAGTCGGTTTTTTTTCCCTTCCGCTCGCTAACTGTGAGAAAAATCCAGCATCCTTCATTGATATTAGGCCGCATGCATTAGTTGTTGGGAACATCCACCATGCATTCTGATCTATTCTAACAACGTCCAAATATGAACAATTCCCGAGAAAAAGAAACTACGAGGAGGTGAAATGCCAGATCCTCGGTAAGGCAATGTATTCCGGTTAAAACAACGCGGGCCTTGTAGGGAACCGAATGACTCTATACTTTAAAAGCTCGCAAACAAAATTATTCTGGCGCGAAATTTAGATTATCTTGCAATGTATGCTGAAATTTAATACATTGAAAAGTCTCGCCGTGACACAGAAATGTTAGCACTTTCATGGAGCGTGAAACATTAATTAGCAATTAATGAATGTGGCTGAGTAGGATATGAAGAATTAAAGGGACTGGTTCACGATAATGCGCATGCGAGTTCTGACAGTAGCTGATTGTTTTTAAACCAATCGGAACCGAGTTAGATGCACGCAAGTAAATTTACAAAATTCAAATTCATTGTTCGCGACGCGAGAGTATTTCCGGGCATTTGGTTTGATTTTATATATCCCCATAATTCAAGTTTATTCTTTGCTACTCCTCAGATATATGTTGCAGCCGATAAGAATAAGATTTACAGCCCTGTCCTGCTTTGAAACAAACATTTACCAACGTGTATTTTTACGAGGTCGTACCCACGCTAACAAAGCAGTCACCGATCGGCAAACAAAATTTGTAAACAAACATTTTACTGTTCTCTCAGTTCGCCTTAAATAAACCCAGACATACCCACACATAGCGCCTGACCGGTGACAAAAACACACAACGTATGAGTATAAAGATTATCCTTAATTGAGCATAAATTTCAATTGCTTATCAGCAAATGAACAAATTCATTCGCATTGCATCGGGTCAGTGTTCTGCAAAACAAACGTTATCGGGTAGAACACCTAAAGAAACTAGATTATAAACAGAATATTCAGGCAATAATTTATTTTAAAACATCAATTCTTAAACATATACGATCGTAAGCAAAGACACAAGGAACATTTCAAGTGTACCAGATCGGTGAATATCGCGCAGCCTGTTGTGGTATAACTACAGGTCAGAGTCAAAAATCAAATCAAAGTTGAACGAACTCATGCCTTTAACCACTTTCCAAGTGTCGTGTATTCTTTTCGTAAGCCACACACTACTCCTAGAACCATACCAGATCGATCGGTTAAGCTTCTCTATTTCCAAAGACTCGTGAGAACGTCCTGTTGCCGGACGGCCACGATGCTCTTCTGAACCTCCATGATCAAAACATTATTTTTTGCGTCTTCTTAAAACGTAACTAGTCAAACAACACAACCACACGTTAATCACCACTACCGAAGTATAACTAGGCCAGCCAAAGCGACGGATGTCGGAATAAAACGAAGGATTTTCAATGATTGTACCGGTAATGGCGATTTCGAATTGTGTTGACCCAACAAATTTATTCTAAAGAGATAAACGGCGCGCATGCGCATAACCGTGATCGCGTCCCTTTAAGCAGATCGAGGAGGGTGTTACCCTCCGAGATCTGCTTAATTCTTCATATCCTACGAAAGCCGAATTCATTAATTGCTTTATTATTCATTCAAAATAATTCCTAGTTTAAAACATAGCTAAAACATGCGTACCTGCATCGATGTTAAGTTTATCTTTGATAGTTTACGTTTAGATTTGTCCAGCTCCGTAAATATTCTCCAAATAGCAGATGTTGCCCTCCGAGTTGTCTTGTTGCTGTTTTTGCTATGTTTTTAGCCATTATTTCGCCTAGTTCCAGCTGTTCTTACTCTTGAACGAGTGAAGTGTCAGCGATTTTAGTTTTGACAACGAAAACAACTCAACCTCGTCCCCAGGCCCTCTCGGTTAACGGCCCATTAACCTGTAGAGTGCTGCACTTTTGACGTCATTTCCTCGTTAAACACAAAATTCTTCCAAATTTGGTCATCAGTAACTAGTTATGATGAATTATGCCCAATTATACCCAATCAGAATTGGGGAAATATTTTGAGAGAATAATAAATGGGATTAAGTGCCCACAAAGCTTATAACTCTGCATGGTGCTGTACTTCCAGTAAAAATCCTCTGCGTCCTCTCATGTGTGTTACAATTCTCTCTGAATGTTAACAAAGATTGAAAATTTGAGCCAAACTCTATGGAGAGATCAATGAAGGTCTTGAGGTTTGAAGTGCTTAATTTTTATTTTGAATTCCCACTTTATTATCTTTGAATATAAATGAATGACAGGCACAATAAAGATCCTTTTCCATTCCAATGCTTATATAAACATCAGAGTAGTTAAAATCAGCATTAATAACCTCATTCTAGAAAAAAATATATTCAGTAATTATATGGCACATTGCACATAATAGTACCTGGCAAATCCTCCTCTTTGGCCGCAAAGTGCTGTGTCTTTGTAAACTGGTCTGCGAGTGTAAAAAATATTTAAAAGAAGTTTTTAGTAAGGAAAAGGTCTACCTATCTGTCGTTGTTGAATGCTCTCACTTTAAGGTGGCTTGACTGGATTTCAGGGATATATGTACCTCCCAGGTTTGAACAATATAAAAGCAATTTCAATCATTGGGCATGCAAATTAACAGGACAAAGTGGACTAGACTTGCTGTTGTGACAAAAATGTTCTTCTAAAGAAACCTGAACCTCACCAACATACTTTAAACTGAAAGATTGGTTAACTTTCATTGCTACAAAATCTATTAACAAAGAAAGTGAGAGGAGGGGGAAGAGAGTAGAGTTCAAACTCAGGAAATGCAGTTATTAGTTACCTATCTTTTTCCTTTTTTCTCAATATTTTTCTCTTAGTAATTTAATTTATAATTTCCAATAAATAGAAATGAGTTAAAAAAAAAACCTTTGAACAATGATCTTTAATTTATCGTAACAAATTATATACCGAGGGTTTAATCCTTGAGAGCTGACCTTTAACTTTGGGGAAAGAAATCCTCTCGGTATCCAACCTAAAAACTAAATAAAGTTTGCTATTATACTTTTTAATTCTTCAATGTTATTTTTGTCTATATTTTAATTAAAACAAAAACGTTTGTTTAATTCCGTTTCAGATCAATTTTAGTTTCTTTTAGTCAACCTCAATTACAATTTACACTGACCTTCAACCCTGGGAACAGTTTTTTTCAAACTTTCCAGTTGCTCACTAAGGTTTTCAATCCCACTTTTCATCTGTTCCAGGTCCAATCGGATTACACCTAAAAAACAGAGAGGCCTCCAAGCAAGAATTCTCACGGTTCACTGGAACGATAACGGGAAGGAGAGTGAAATATCCTTTCCTCATATCCGGAGGAAAGGTAGTAACAAATTGATCATAATGCAAATGCCTAAAGAATTTACAGCTCTTCGACTATTAAATCTTATCAGGTTATGATAGCATTATAGCTTTTTTGACATAAGTTAAAACAGTGGATAGTGTTTTTCGCGCGCTCTCATTGGCTACTCAACCTCCGGATATCCAGTGCTATTCACTGATTCACCTCCAGTTCCTCCGAGCGAGCGACGCCAAACTTGCTTAAGTTACGAGAAAAATGGCTTCCCCGTTTGCTGCCGTAACAAACAAAGAAATTACAAATAATCAAACAAGCTGTTCCCAAAATACACGATGAAGGTGACGAAATTCGGTTTGGAAAAGCTTTGTCTGTTTGACTTGAATTTATCGATGAAACCGGTGAAAAAGTTTTTTTGTTTACAAATGCGAAATAAGCTTAATTCTTGCGTTACTTTATTTAGCTCGCATGTTCAGAAATAAGCTTAAAACTAAATTTAAAAGTGTTTTACATAATTGTTTTAAATACAAAGAGAATTCACAACTCCTTGAGAAGTAATTTCCTCGCAAGAGCTAAACAAATGCCTTCAAAAGCTTTATTTTGACGGCTGTTCGGTCGTTGTGCCCCAAAATATTAGTCGTTGGCAACAGTAAATAGGTTAAAAATCATAATTTTTGTGCTCAATTATCTCACTGTTTTAGTATATACTAAAACAATTCGCGGCTCTGTAAATTCCACCCACCACTAGCCACCTCCGCTTTGGTGAATAATTGTTACTTATAGTATGCTTTCAAAAACAATACCCAAAAGACTTGTTTTATCTAGCAATGCGAAGACTGTACTAATTCGTATTCAACCGTTACTGGCGCCGAACAAACGACTTAAATGACGGACTCAAGCAAAACTAACTAACGAATAACGAGAGAATGACTAGACAACTGAAAATTTGAGTAGCAATAAACGACTGTTAAACTTTGACAGTAGACGGATCGAGACGCACCAATGACATTTCGAGTCTTCACAGCCAATAACAACACGGCCTAACTGACAGACGACCAATAACATCGCGAATTAAATGACCAATCAGGTCCGTCAATAACCAGAGTTTAATGTCATCAACTGACGTGATACAACTCACTTTGACTCTGAGGATTAATATACCGCACAGGTACGTTGTCGGAACGTCAGTCACTGTCAACAACAGTCCTATTCAAGACTACTTTCACCCGGACGATCATGTTTAACTACTTATGAAATGACCCCTGGGTTCAAGCCTTTCACAGTTTTAATGCACAGACATTTAAGTGAAACTCAAGATACATTTAACATTGCACAATCCAATCATATGTACCTTCCATCTCAACAAGTTTGTCCCTGATGTTAGCTTCATCTTCCTTCCATTCCTTCAACAGCTTTTGGTAATGCTCTTCAATGACAGGATCCATGGTGTCAGTCTTCAGCTTATTGATAGTAGTAGCATCTACACCCAATTCTATCAATACATTACTGATATCCAGCCACAATGCAGTAAATGTTGGATCGTCGATAGATGCCTGGCTTGCATGTCCATAGACTTCATTTCTACAATACTTTACTCTGGCTATGTTAGCCTCAACACTCGCATCTGAAGCAAGTGGTAGACTGTCCCATCCTGTGGCGGGAAGAGTCAGGGGACAGATGTTTCTTAACAGCAGCACCAAAAGTGTGATGTCAAAGTCTTCTGATCTTACAGTTGCAGGAGTAGCAGGATACAATTTACCCCATTGTGTGGCATTGAGAATTCTCTTCTTCCTAAGGGACTGTAGAATTAAGTGATTGGAAGGGTGTGTCAAATCGGTACATAGGGCCGCTGGAGGATGAAAGGTGTCAAAGGTGTGCCTTAAGGCTTTGGTGCCCCCATCCACCAAAAGACGGCAAAGACGAGCATAATTTGTTGTCTCCTTTGTACATGGAGCTAACCATACAACAGCAGAAGCCATTTAGATGAACCTGCAGTAAAACTAGTTTATTAGTCATTTGTGGCAAGTAGATACCTCTATTGTAAACAAACATAATTGGGACACATTTAAACTTGGAAGAACCCGAAGGCATTGTATGAATCTTAAAAGGTTCTAGAGAACATGCCTTCCAGCTCACGGAGCCTGGTACCGGGAATTAGAATGGGGACGGGTGGACCGAAAGACATATCAAGTACTCAAAGGGGAGGGCGTCAGGAGTTTGAAAAGTTTGAAGTGTCGTTTCGGCATAAGGCAATATAATCAGACATCAAGCCCTCAGCGCGCTTTCTAAAATGGAAAATTAAGAAGGGTTGCTTTTTCCCGTTAATATTATCTCAGATATTCGCTTGTGTACAAACTTTCATGTTTAATGGCTTTGGCGAATAGTGGCGACCCATCTAAGTGTAAAACAGCGACAGGTTTTTATTATTATTGATAATAATAATAATAATAATAATAATAATAATAATAATAATAATGCTGAGATGATGCTGATCATGGTAATATATTACAGCAACTATGACCATCATCATCATTCTTATCGATATTATTATTATTATTATTATTATCATCATCATCATTAATAGCATTCTTGTTTTTGTTTTTGCCATGTATGGCTAAAACAGATAGACCTAACTGAGTGATCATAATACTTACCTTATACCCAACCTGCCAGACAATCTCTCGGAAAAGAGATAACCAACCTCACCCGAAAGCTAAGTCCAATGGTAAATCCCTAAAAATGAGGAAATGAATATTTAGAGAAAGCTTCTTTGTTTGCTTTTTAGGTTTCACTGAAGTATTATTTCGCGTCCCTCTAATGATGCAGCTGGTCAAAAGTGATGTCACCTATTTCGAGAAATGATGCCACGAGATACTTTTTATGATTTTTTTGAATGTGAAGAGATTTTTCGTTTGTAAAAAGACTGTATTTTTTCACGGTTAGCACTCATCTCTATACTCTACTAAAAATGACATTTCCCTCTCAGTGGCTCTCACGAGATATTTCGCTTTTCCTACATGAAACTTCTAGGTCTCTTGAAATTTCTGCTTGATAAAATGATCATGAAAGTCTAAGTCCCTTCAATAATTTAGGGGAAAAAAATCCGGGATGGCACGATCCCGGAGCATCGGATCCTGTAGTCCATCACCTATACCACTACACCACTGAGAGTTTGCTGGCTAATGTTTGTTTGATTTGAAGCTATATAGCAACAACCCTAATCCTAAATAGAACCTAACTGTTTTTCGAGTCAGTGCTTAACCCTAATCACTATTGTCAAGGCTTAACCCTAATCAGTATTGATCATTGCTAAACCCTAATCAATATTCTAAGGGCTTAACCGTAATCAGTATTGATAGTCAATGAGGTTCCTTCCTTTGTAGAGAATTACTTTGTGTATGAATCATAATGTGTCAACGTCACTCTGGAGTATGGAGATGAGTATTAACCTTTTTTCACTACCACTTTAAGGGAACATACAATATAGCTAGAATACGGATGACGTCCACTCACAGTTTTTATAATATTCATGCAGGACTGAATGGATTGCAGAAAAACACAACGAGGACCTCGATAAATGCACTTTTTACTGAGCTAGCCTACTGGTGAGTTTTGTTTCAAAAAAAGAAACGAAATAGGAATGAGTTGTTGAAAATATAAAACGAACCTTAAGAGGACGTCCGATGCAGCATTTGAACAATTCCGAAAAAAATGAGCACGATTCTTTTTGAATACTTTCTTGTGAAATAAACAATGTTTATTTAATGATTAAGAGTAGTGAAAGTGATTCAGCAGGTCTTGGTGAAGTAGAACCGTTTTGATTTGCGTACATTCAGTTTTTATAGGGAACAAAGGAGTACGCACACCCCCTCCCCCCTCAGGGAGGCCCTCTTTGTTCGCCGATAAATCAGAACGCTAGCTGTTAATGCTGAGCGACGTAAGATGGTTCAAACATAACGTTAAGTTAAAATGACCCTAAATTCATAACATGGGTGTTAAAGGGGAGATGTAAGTAATAAACAAATAAATAAGGTGAAATACAGACCACAGCTGGCACTTCAAGCAACCTATCATCAGTTTCCAAAATTTTTCATAGAGGTCGAAGTTCAAATATCAGTCTAGGATGAATAATGACGCAACGTCCTGGATGATCACGCCATATTTTTGAAAGGAACAAAAGATCACTGTTGAAAGCTGTTCAACGTACTTCGCTGTACGCTATTTGTTTCTGATGCACGCTATGATACACCCACGCAAAAAAACTGGATAACAGTTTGCAGTTTATCTAGGCACGTTAAGTTTGTGCCAAAAACTATTAGGTTTAGGATCTCTTATTTTAGGATCTCGACAGCTGTTATTAAATGAAATTAAAGAGGAAAAACTTTGAACTTGACCATTCGGCGAAGAAACTAAACTTATGTGCTTAACTTTGCTAGGCAGTCTATAAAAATAATTTACTGTATTATACATTCGGTGCTTCAGCAAGAACAACACGAGAAGGTAAGGGTAATATCATGAGTCTTCCTGGTCGAAACATACAGTAGACAAGACTCTTCACTATAAAAACGATGAATCCTGCTCATGATTATACCTTTCGGTTTTTTTTTCCTTTTCACTGGAAATAAGCAGTAAAATTCAAGCGTAAACGAAAACACGCACGTTACATGAAAAAAGATATCCCGCGCGGCCGGCAGTCCAAAAATGCCCGAATATGAAAACCGGAAGTAAGTTTCCACTTGCATAGTAACTGGGTTACTTAGCAACGAGATACGATAATGGGCCCTTGACGCAAACATGTGATGGATGGAAGAATATTGCCTAGTCCCTAGGCCTCATTATTATGCGCGGCCGATGCTTTTCAGGTCACGTGGTCCGAGAAAGTTTTTGAGGCCTAGACAAACTCGGAGAAGTGAGACATTTTGTCTCACTTGGGGCGGAGCTTTTGGAAGCGGGCGAGCTGTCAATAACTTTTCCGCGCTGATGAAAAATGTCCAGCAGCCATGGAGAGTACAGAGGATAAACCGAGCATTTTTATTCTATGCACGTTTTCATTGTTGAAAATCCTTTGGCCTTTCTTTTTCCATGATTTATCTCATTAAACTAATTTGAACTTTATTTCATCTCAAAAACTATTTGTAGGCCAAGCAAAACAGCGTCGCAAAATAATTATTTGATCAAGAATCGGGAGGTAGACTAAAGAAATAAGTTTATATTTATTCTTGGAGATGAAAAGCTATCTTTCATTTCTCTATTTTCGCTTGCTCCTATGAATTTCTCGTTATCATTTCACTTCGAAATATTTTATGTAATTTAACTTTTGGATTCGGAAGCTTATCAAACTAATCGGACAGGCTGTTGAATTTGGTCTCTAAACTACCGTTTCAAGTCTTTTTATCAATAAAGAAATATCATTTTAATGATTCATTTGAAAATGAACTAAAAGAGAAATTACTTGCACGTTATACAGTAGTATTCTTTCCGATTCAAAGTAATGTTTTTGTTCTTTAATAACAGAGACCAGGTTAGTTATTTTTGTCACGCGCAAAGTTATTTATAGATTATTTCAGTTGACCGTGTGAACTTTTTAAAAATGCAAAAATGCTCACGCATGCGCACTCCGAGATTGTCTAGGCGTCTCCCGGCCGATCGTCTCGGATACGTCACCGAAAATGCATTGACCGACAGGGCCTGGAAAGACGCCGTACTAGGTAAGGAAGAATACAGTGTTACTTAACTTTGATGAATGCTGGGTGTGGAAGTGACATAGCGTAAATGAACAACTTTACCTTAACGTTTTTGATTTTTAAAGTTAGCTTAGTCGGTTATGTATGATATGTTCAGTCGTTCACCTGCGTCTTTTATCACTTACTGGAGGACAAACAGCAAGCAAAAACGCGTTAAAAATAGAACTTACACACGACTGTGATTGATTACTTTTAGAATTCAGTCGCGATAGTCAGTGCATTAATTCGCTTATTTCTCGAAATTTCCGTCCTGCAGTTTGAGTCAACAATACATTACACACAGGGATTTTGCTTTTCGTTCATTCATAAAACTTCTTTTAGGCGATGTTTTTCGACTATAGTTTGCATTGATTTCATATAGAGAACAAACAGATGCAGTTCCAACTCCGCGAGAAAGAACCAAGTAGGATTTAAGTCTCAATGCCTACAATGAAATTGTTATTTACATCCACCGTTCTTGTACGAGCTCAGGTCTTTGACTGCCACCGTACTGTGTAGTAAGAGTCTATATATTGACTGTTCGGCTTTCCTCTTTCTTTTTTTACCTTTAAGGTTCAATTTTTCAGCTTCTTTGACTTATTACAGAAATACCATCTTACGGTAACACTCGGCGCCGTTGTATTGAAATGCAAATCTGGATGGCCGGCTCCCTGTAACACGGATATTTACTTCTGTGAGTCTACTATCTTACAATTCAGCCAACAATGCATGTCACTAGTCTTTTTATCAACTATTTTATGAAACAAAAGAAAGCAAAGAAATGACTCTTAAATACCTCTGAGCATCCACGTCTTTCATGGCGCAATCGTCTAGCCTGACATCTCTCGTCCTCCTCTCAAGCAAAGCTGGGTTAACGAACGTTTGAACATCGCTCGATTTCTATAGTAATTAAAACTATAAGGGTAACTTGACTACGTACTTACATGTGCGAGAGTTTTAGTCACATTACATGACAAGACTTGGTTGATCAGATCAAGACGAGCCGAGAAAGGAATATATCTTCGAAGTGCTTTATATGAATACAAAGTAGATCATTGCATTTCAAAATATAATAATTTGCATGCTACATAACAAACCTCTAAACACAAACAGACGGAAGTGGAAGCCGATAAAAATAATGATGACATAATCTTTGAAAACTAATTGATTGAACCTTCTCATAATCCCGGACAGCTCTCAATGTCTCCTGACCATACAGCATATAAACGATATCGTAAATGCTCTTGCATTGGTTTTTGGCCATCTAAATCTTAAAAGGGATAACCGCAGTTTGTGTGTTATTCCTTGTAAAACTGAGATGGCCAAAAACCAAGAGCATTTACGATATCGTTAGTATATGCGGTATGGTCAGGAGACATTGAAAGCTGTCCGGGATTATGAGAAGGATCTATCACGCTTTAACAAACTATCTTTGAATATTGGTTAATTGATTGAAATCGATCGAATCGAAAGCTATATCAGCTGTATAAAGGGCGGAGGAGGGGGGGGGGGTGGGACAGAACATACAGTTTCATCTGGGTATTTTTCTAAGAATTTGAAATCTTAGATAACAAATCTCATACTACAGCAGACGTTTTATAATTAGGAAAAGAGATGTGGGTGAACGTCATAAAATCTCTATTGAAAAGTGGAAACAAAATTGGAAAGGGAAAATTAATCCAGCTTATTCCTTTATAAACAATGCGGGCTTATGACATAATCTTTTTAGAAGTCACGCAAAGCTTTGAAAAATTGGACCGGAATCGGATCGAAAGCCATATCATCTCTAAGGAGGGAGTAGAACATAAAAATTTCGTCCGTGTATTAATCTGAGAATTTGAAATACAAAAACCTCCCACTGCGGTAGACGTTTCAGGAGAAGAGGTGTGGGCGATCAGTGGTAAATAAAATCTCTATTAAAAAGTGAAAACAAAACTGGAAAGGGAAAATTATGCGTGACTAAAGGATAGACCGGGATGACGTTGCCATTTAGGAAGTCAAGCGACACATTGAAAACTTTGATTGAAATCGGATAGAAACTAAACTATATCAGCTCTAAAGGAGATCAGGGAAGAGCTGACGAAAGGAAGGCGACCACGGCAAAATATTAATAGTAAATAAATTCTAATTTGTTTCTTCATTTGGGGAAATCAAACCAAGTTGTGTTTTAAATTTTTATGGTGCTGGCTGCCAAAATGTAGTAAACTGAGCTTGAACAGAAGATATAGTTGAGTAGTACTAGTGCTAAAGAAAATAGGGGGGAGCTCAGCGCTAGTCTTTGTCTGTGCCTTAGTCTTTGTTTTTGTCTTAGTCTTAGTCTTTGTCTTGTCTTTGTCTAGTCTTTGATAGTCTTTGTGCTAAAATATAGTCTTCTTTCTCTTCTTGGTTACTTTATCCTAAAGAAAATAACTTGATTTCTGACTTAAGTTTACTAGTAAAGACATTTGGCATTTGTCCGAGGCTACCGACTGTATGTAAATCCGTGTAGCAATTAACTGACAGCATATCCTGTCGACGACTGTATATAACAAGGGTTAACAAAAGCGTTGTCGATGATCCGACAATTGAAGATGACTACTGAGTCACTTGGTGTGACTAATGAACAATTTGATAATAGCGCGTAATGAAAGCGTTGCATAAAAAACTTTATTTAATTGTATTTTTCTTATAGAAGTACTTAATTGTTGTTATAAACTTTAGTGAAAGGTACCGCTAAAAGCCATTTAATGATAATGATTCAACCGTTAGCAACTAAACGCGACCTGCCGAAGTTTCAGCAGACGTTTATGAATTTATAGGTCTCTACATATAAAGATCACCCCCACTAAATTAGAATAGACTTCACGGAAACATATGAACCAGCATCTGACGTCTTCAGAGCTGACTGCTCAGTGACTGTTTTCTTGCACAAAAGATGATTCTGATAATTATTAATATTATCTTTGTAGTAATGTCTGCACATTTCCAGCAATATAAATCCTCCTTTTTCTCTTTCGCTTTGTCAGCTAGAAATCGCAACATCATTTCTTTTCCACCAATGGGTTGTCTCTCAGTATTCGTTTTACTCATCAAACAAACAAGCGTCTTTGATGACTTAAAGTTTATAGTAAATGTCGGGTAAATGTCCGCGAACGAACTTGTAGGTCAGTCATAACCGTCTAAAGTGGTAATTGCAGAGCTGTGAGCTTAACCACAAAGGAGATCAAACAACAATTATCCCTGATGCCGTTTCTTTAGAAATAATTTTTGAATAATAAGTGAGCTAATAAATCATTCTCAGTTGTAGCAACGGTAACAGAATTTAACCGGGCTTTGCTTTGGTCAAGCAGCCGGGTTCTGTACAACATATACATATTAGGCGCGCTAATGAAAATGGCATGTGGTGTGACAGGAACGTGAACCTCAGCCTTTGGAGCTTTAGCATCGACGACGGCAACGGCAGCGAAAACGTCAGTTTTAAAATGAATTCCCGTTTTCTCAATCTTTGTCGCGTTTATTCCAATTTGCTGAAAATGGCAAGTGTAGGCGAATTTCCCTGGAGTTGATTTATTGAGGACCGCACTCAAGTTTAGAGAGAGAAAAAGAGATTCGTCGTCGCTTGTTTACGTCCTCCATAAAACCTGCAATTAGGCATTTTCACGTCGTAGTCGTGCAAGGACGGTAAAGAAATGTACAAAAAAGCGTGATGCACGTGCAAAGTTGTTGTTTTGCTAATATAAACCTATTGCTTTTTTGACGCCCTCGTTGCCGTCGCCGTCGTCGTTGCTAAAGCTCCGATCCCTAATAAGTTTACACAGTGACTTCTGATTCGAATGATTGCTTTCAATCGTTTTCTTTTGAAATGGTTTTAGATTGCTGCAGAGGTGATTACTTACCTTGCTGAAGGAGTGATATGAACAGTAAGGCTATTATTACTCTCATTGTGTATCCTTTTGAACCGTTGAATGCCGTGTTAAGCGATAATAAAGGAAACAGAAGAGGAACAGATGCACTTAGAGGAAAGGGCTATCTTCCATAAAATAGCACATCATAGATCTTAGGTGTCGAATTACTCCCTTCCGCATCTCTTCTTAGAAAAGAGAATTCCGCTTTTGCGTCATATTATTAAAAATAAAGCAATAATGTCATGTGATGAAATTTAAATGTTGCATTGAGCAGTTCGGGAGTATGCCAGTTCTGGAAGAAGCGATGACGTCATGATTTCATTGTTCTGCTAAAAATACGCAAAAATGGGAAAAAATAATCGCCAAAAACAAGGGAGCTTTTTTCAAAGCCTGTTCCAGGTCCACTCGTTCAATATCCGGGACTTCAGAGCTAGCAGTGCTGATGAAGAAGCCTTTTCCTTGCTTCTTGAATGTCAAGAGCAGTTTCGTGCCACATTACGGTAGTTAAAATCGACAGTTATCAAACAGCGTTCGAAGACGTCGCCGCCATATTGACGGGCATCGAATGTAAGTACATGTCTTTATGTTTAGTTTTCAGTATCTTGCCGAATTTTTACGAAATCAAGACTAATTTTCCTCAAAACTACAACGTGTAAGGTGTGTTCAGGCAAAGTTTCATCGATGGTAACAACCTAGTAAAAATGGTAACCACATATTGAAAATTGCCAACGGACAGGAAGGGTTACTATATTGATGGTTATGCCTCAGTCTGTCCATGTATTTTTAGTTATAAGCGATCAAGTCTGTTTTTGGTTGTGTTCACCGGCAATGTATGCGACTCTGATCTAGAAATCACTTTATTGATCCAGATCATGTGAGTGGAATGAGTTTTAAATCAGTGTGAGTAGGTTCTTATATTGATTTCTTATATTTTGATCAGGATGTTCGTCCAAAATGTAG
>CALNXI010001316.1:98444-121023 GCA_942486025.1 Porites evermanni
ACTTACTCTTTGCAAACATAAGGAAATAAATTATAGAACAACTCACTTTTTTAGTTGTTTCCAAAGCATTCTTTTTTCTTATGATATAAAAAATTAATGAAAGAAATAGGCACAAACTTGCTAGCGTGCTTACCTATTTTCGATGTACTGATTACATACGCAGTGAGTAAGAAGTGCCTACAAAGCGCGCAATAATATAAGCGAAGAACTATAGCGCAAGAATGGTTACTCCTTGTCCTCAAGGTACTTCCGAATTCATAGTAAGGAGAAGACAAATAAAAGGCTCGATGAAACAAGAATAAACGAGCTAGAATTTCTGTCAATACTCTTTCCTCTCGCTTGTCCGCCATTTTGTATGTTTTGAAAATGGCCATCGCTATGGTGATCATGTTATGGTTGGTGACGTAGACTATTGTTTTCGCTTCTTCCAAAACTGGCATACTCCCGAACTGGTGAAGACCAAGGCCATGCGCACATACACTACAGTCATGCATAAAAAACCGGTAATCAGACAAATGCAAATTTTCAGAAAAACGCGAAATTTACCACTAACTGTTATGAGGAGGGAAATTTTGCAACTAATTAATGGCGAAATTTTTATTAAAAACAGGGAAGATTAACTCGGTAGAAGGCCATAGTGGGTTTGCCGTCACGTCCGTATTCAGTCTGAGATACATGTACGTGGGGCCAATAAATGACTGAATCATGATTGATTGATTGATGTTTCACAGTTAATCACTTTTCACTTGATAAGGCGAAGTTTTCCTCAGTAAGCTTGTTGTTTTGTTAATGTCAAACTTTCTCTTACATATTTTTTAATGATTGACTCTTATTCATAAGCTAAGTGGAGTCCATTATATTGATTTAACATATTATGGACAACCACACAGCAGGATTGGACTCTCGCCCTGTGATTTACTGGTACAGACAGAATTGGATCACATGAAGTTTTGTTTCCAATAAATCATTACAGAAAAAAAATTGTTAAATTAAAACCCAAGATCTCGGCTTTTTGTAAGAAATGAGGGAAAAAAGAACTCATTCATGAGAAACTGTCTGAAAGCATTGCTCATAGTGGGGCATACTGTCCAATTACTTACTCAATAGGCATGACATGTACTGTCGGGCTACTGTCCTCTTACACTGTCCTATTAATACTGAAACCAGAGCTGCCAATAGCCAATCACGTTGGAGACTTTTGTTATAATTATGATTAAGGTAGATATCAAATTAAAGTGGTAAATATAGACATTCCTTTTTTCAGGTAGATGGGTATGTGTAGACCTTACATATGTAGAGTTCCTTGAAGATGATTGAAGAACTAGTAGCTCATCTCCTGACGGTATTTACGGATATAGTGGCTGGCCTACACAGATCAGCAGTGCATACACCATCAATATTAGATTATGGAAAGTACTTCTTGATCTTTTTTGTTCCCCCTTTTACTGCAGTGATTGCATATGACCATTACTTTCCCATATTTGAAGGAGTGAACTTGTATTTAGTACTTGTTGTTGCAACCCCAATCACAGTTATCACTCCAGTATTAGTATTTGCAGTGTTTCGCTACTTTGGTGGGCAGTGGTTGGTCAATTGGTACCTTAGAAAGACATCAAGATACCTGAATTTCTGTAGATTGCCGTCTGACTACACCAAATCACTGCTACCAAGTGATACAGTCAAATGGCATTATCAACTTGTTGGAAGTGCAGCAGATCATGGTTTTGGATTTTTTCCTTTACCAAGCACAAATTTTGGGATATTTCCTTGGTCAAATACTTCCCTTGTTCAAGATGTGGATATCAATGTATTTTACAAGCCACTACTCATAAGCTTAGATAATATTATTCCTACATCTCCAGGATATTGTAACATCATAATGAAAGAATCAACATATGATGCATTTCTGCAAGACTGTATCGTCAAATCTGGATCTCAAGCTTTACTTTCTGGACGATTGATTTCAGAAAAGATAGGAAAAGAATTTGTAGGAAGGGACATCGAGTACAACTACCCTGCCATAACATTCAAATCAATGTTGGATGGCCCTCGAGGCAAGTTCAGATTTGACAGTGACGTTGTCTTTGGAGTCAAGATTTTGACAATGAAGTAATAGCCTGTGATTGGTTTGAAAGAGTGCAAAAAATTTTCCCTTATCAGCTTATTAACAGTGTCAGGAGAGTAGGCTGTTATCTAGTTCACAAACATTGTTCATTGCATCATTTATCACATGACTTTGACTGGAGGCTGACATTTGCAGAAGCAGAGTCAAAGGTATTTGAACATCATTCTGACAAGAGAGCATTAAAATTGTGTTATGCAGTCATCAAATTTGCAGTCAAGCAATTCAGTCAAGTAAAAAAGAAAAACTACCCAGCTCTCAAGTCATATCATTTAAAGACAATTATTTTATGGATTGCAGAGCAAAGTGCAAAGCTTCCTTTCGATATGTACACCATTCCTAATAACAAAACACTTGGAGGGTTATTGTTGCACATCAAAACAACGTATAGGCAACATATTCATGATGGATATTTGCAACACTATTTCATAAGTCATATAAACGTTTTAGAGCCCTATGGTGTTGATGAACGCACAGAAGCTATGCACCTGTTAGATGAGTTCAAAATGCAGCCATTAAGCATTGTTTCAAATTTTGATAATGCCAACCTCAGCCGTTGGAAGGTCGATCAATTTATTATCGTTGGTTTGCTTGCAGCAGTGGCATGCATGTGGATCAGCTTTTATTTCTCAAATGTTGGTAAAATTTTTCCGGGAACAAGTGTTGTACGACAAATATTTGGGGTATGTGCTGTATTTGTTGTGATAATGACTGTAAAAATAATTTTGGATTAATTTTTTAAAATAACATCATTTTAACATCATTTTAATAAGGTTTCTTTCTGGAATGGTTTTTAGCATTTATGAGGTTGTTTGCATCGCTGACATTTGTGGAATCAGCTTGTGTATTTCCCGGCCAAATTATATCACTAACATGTAAATTATTGTGATAATTAATGAGATTTTGGAAATCGCTCAGTCCTTTTAACAATTTCTACTGAACGAGTATATATTTCTTAATTTAAGATAGGATTTCACATATTCAAACACTGATACCTTTTGGAATGTTAAAGAAGATAATATGGGTTTTGTGTGATGGTATTGTGCTAGAAAATATCCATATTCCTCCCAGAGACCTTGAGTTTCTATTTTGGTTTAATTTTAACCCCTAACCCTCTGGAAATCCCAGTTCATGCTTATTCTTTCCTTGGCTTATACCTTGCCAGCGCGCCAGATGCTATGTAGCGTCCCTTGGTCGCACAGCTCGTAAGGTACTTGGCCTGAGACCCCCTTTCCTTTGGAATTTTGCATAACGCTCCATAGAGTGGGTATGGATATTTTCTGGAACCCAAATTTTGATGATTTTGAACATGGACTCACGTTATCCCTCACCTTTGGATTATAACAATGGGGTGTAGAAATCTCCGTGTAGAGTTATAATTTGTTTTCAAATTCGGTTCTCTCCTACAGTGTATCCTTGTGTTTATGCTTGATGGCCTGTCTGATAATCAAGTGAACACCGAGTAGCCCAGTTTGAAGAATATCATACTCTTTAATGAGCAGTCATATGCATGGTGCTTAGTGAGTTTTCCCTGAAGTCCTTTCACTGATTTTCATTTTAGGCCCAGTTCAAATGTCAAATTTCACATGTGCTGAATTTAATTCAAGAATTAACTGCATGTAATTAGCCAACAACGCTACGACAACGAGAACATTGCTTAAAAAATCTTTCAGTCTTCATCGCGATTATTCCTAACCACTCACCTCGTAAAATGTAGGCAAACCCTCCTGACGTTGAATAAGGGACGATATCGAAGTTCAGAAACAGTAATAACATTTCGTCGTGGCTTGTTTACGTTCTCCATAAAACGCGAAATGAGGTAGTTTCATGTTGTAGTCGTGCAAAAACGGCAAAGACATTCACCAAAAAGTGTGTTTCACGTGCAAAGTTGTTGTTTTGCTCATTAAACCTATTGTTTTTATTACGTTCTCGTAGCTTTTGAATCTTGAAGTTCCTTAATAAGACCTAACAATGCACTCTATTGTATGGAAAAAAATAAGTTTTATCTCTTGTTTTTAAAAAGCTAGATTCAAATGGAAATATTTGAATCAGTATATCTTGAGCACAACGTTAGATCTTGCCAACCACCATTTTTAACGAACAGGTGTATTGTGGTGAAAAAGTTTATTACTCCGTAAAATAGAGTAATACGTTATAAATTTAAGGGTAATTTAAATATGCACACTTTTTGTGAATAAATTGAATTAAATTGAGCAATCGTCATCGACAACAATTTTGTCACTCTAAAACTTAAAGTTAGCTATCTTTTTGTATTTGTTTTCAATGTTAGAAGAATTTACCCACTAGCATTGAAAGTAAAAGTTGAAACAGGGCAGTTGATAAGTTAATACATTTACAAGTTTATGTTTACTTATTTTTCACACGCATGCTTGCGTTGATCAATGGATCTTGTTTTTGCTTGTTTTGGAGCTGAGATGTAAAAATATAGATTCAAAAAAAATATTCTATGAGTCATTTTGAGGACGGCCGGAGAGAAACTCTCGTGCAGCAAGACGCGATTCTAGAGATCATCACACAGTAGTGAGACAGCTGCTGACTGAGATGAAATTGCCTTTTATTTTCCGCTCCTCTTCGCGGTTTTCTGGGTCACAGGTAAAGTTAAACAGTTCGAATGTTGCGCGGCTGAATGCTTCTGTGAAAGTTCACTGCGTGTGCGTTTTTTGAAAGACCTGAACCTCGGGTCCTTGAAACTTCTGTTCTGATTAGAAATGAACTCTTTCAAACTACTGTAATAAAACTGTCAAAAAAATTAAACTTCCTTCTACGATTGGCTATTCTCTGAGAGTGAATCAACCATCAGAAAAATGCCGGAAAAAAAAACTCTTATGCGTCAAACGGTATCGAATAACAACAAGAAGGTATAGAATATATTTGCCAGGTGGAGTGTTTTTCGTTTGAGTGGACTGTGAGAGAGACCCAGTGACTCCACACCTCAGATCAAATCAGATCTAGAAAGGAACGAGTCAGGATAAGACTCTATTAACGTTACTGTAAATTTCAGTTAATTGTTCTTCTGTAAGATTGGAATCACTTTTACGCTTAAATTAAGCTCAAATGAGGATACTCAGGGTCGTTGAAATAGCTTGGCTAGCTTCACTTGAGAGTCTCAATTATACGCCCCACATTTTGGTGCTAATTTTGTCTGCTCCGGGAGGTAAGGGAGAATTAGACTAAAATATAAATCGACGGGAAAAACTTCGCGGACACAAGGTCTTTAAAGATATGTACCACTAAAAGGGTGATTTTGACTGGGAAATTTATTCTGAATAAAAACTACCAATCTCATTTCGTATTTCAATACTAAGACAAAAAGCAACTATCCTGCCAGAGAATCTTTTGTTTAGTTCATCACAACGCTAGCCTAGTGCCAAAATTGTTAACATATTCCCCTCAGATCTCTTTTTATAATATTTTTTTTAAAAATGTGGGCTTTCTTTCTTACAGTTAATACGGACAATAATGCCAAGAGAGATGCTAATGGACCCGCATTACTGAAAACCCTGCGAAATATTGAAAGATTGCTTAAATTTGGTAAGTAAATTCATGCAAAACTAATCTCAATTCAAGTCCATCCCGTGAAAGGTTTTTTGATTTTTACAAAAAAGTATCGTCTTTTTCATTTTTTTTCATCTCTAAAAGGCCCGTGTCCTAGTGGCTGGATGCATTTCAAAAGTGGTTATTGTTACTTTGTGAGTAGCGCTATTAAGACTTGGCACAAGGCCCAAGCGTATTGCAAAAGACTAGGAGGAGAGCTGGTAAACATAAACAGCAACGAAGAAAACGAATTTGTATTAAAGCTGGTCCATGAACACGAGCCATCGTTGAAACAGGTTTGGATCGGTCTTAAGTGGGTAACAAGCCAATTTATCTGGTCTGACGATTCGGTTCCGAATTACACGAAATGGGCGTCAGGTGAACCGAATGGAAAAGCCAGTGAACCATGCAGCAACATGTGGATTAAACATCTAACCGCCCCAGGAATTAATGGCTACTGGAATGACCTCTCCTGTTGGCATCCAACGTACCCTTGTGGTATAGTCTGCAAGAGGCTGCCCTAGGCGGCATCCACCATCAAACTCGGAGTGTAGTGGCGTGGTTCAGTAACCTAACTTTATATAGACGTAACCACTAATAAGCGGCAAGACAGTACACAACAGTTAGGTGCGTAGATGTAAAATCGGCTTGAAAATAAAAAAAAAATAATTCTACTTATCTGTTTTCCAATTTTTTGGATGTCATGTATTTAAACATCATTTATGGGATTCAGTTAACAAATTGAACATGTGTAGAGGAGTCTCCTTTTAAATCGATTTGAGATTATTGCACATGAAGATTTCATATACATAGACTTAAAGACAGGGCTACGGATGCAAAAATGATGGAGCAGTTCATAAAAGGTCGCATGAAAGTTTTTGCTTAAGATGTCATAACGACGTTTCAAGGATTAAAGGACATATATCGCCATGAAAGTAGCACTAAAAAGCGTTTCAACAATGAAAATTCGACTATATCTCTGGAATCCAATTTTATAAACTAATACTAAGCAGACAGACTTTTAGCAACTATGAGGACCCGACCAGGAAAGAAAATGGAGGTAAAATTCAACCCCAAACTTCGCCTGTCTGTTTATTTCTTTCCAAACTGAACAATACACCAGAATATTTCAAGAAAGACAAATGTTTAGCGATGACTATTAGTCGTACGTACAAGTTGTGAATCTAGTCATCGCCATCATCACTTAAAAATTCAAGATCGCTCGAGGCGCTGTAAGTTCTATTTAATTCTGGAGTTGGTGGTGGCACAGGTGACCCAAGCATGGTACCATAAGTAGACATTCCATTACCATACATGGACATATCACCGTATGCACCCAGGCTGGAAGACTGGGGATGACTTGACGTAACAGGTGCAATATCGAAAACTGGATCAGTGGTTGGATAGTACACCGGGTCTAAAACCTGTTTTTGTACTGTGTATACAGGCTTTTCAATCACCACATGAGTTGTGACTTTGGGCTCCTTCTTGACTTCGCTTTTTTCTTTCTTGGGACTGTAACCAAAGTACAGGACAGTAAGTAAACTCTCTCGTTCAGGGGCACTTTCACAAAGGTTTTCCTGTAAACTACACTCGAGTTATAATATAGAACAGTGCGTAAGGCAAACAATGACCTTCGAACAGTGCAAAACCACAAGCAGCCACATCACAAAGTGATCATGTTGTTTAACAAGATAATACGAATTTTTGCGCTAAATGCGAAGGGAAAAACGTTTGCTTTTTAGCAGAGATAAACACTCGCTTGTTTTTTTCGTCATCCAACGAAAACAGTTTCTTTTGAGGGCTCCTGTAGGGGTAGCATTATCTTTATCATTACTGAAATGACGTCACTCTCCTTAACCCTTTCACTCCTAATAGCTGGCAAGAAAAAATTCGCAAAAAAAATTCAAATTCCTTTTCGTAAAATCCAAAGAACTAAAAAGTGATTTTCAAACGTTCTTCCAAGAAGTTTAATTTGGGCGGTAACACCATAGGATTTCGTTCAGAGTTTAAAAAGTTGGAATGACAAGTCTGGTCATTACGTGGTGTTGGACGGAAAGAGACAACCTGAAGACATCAGATACACGTATGACCAGGATTCGGGGCCGAATGGGATTCATCATATGCATGGTGCTTAGTGAGTTTTCCCTGAAGTCCTTTCACTGATTTTCATTTTAGGCCCAGTTCAAATGTCAAATTTCACATGTGCTGAATTTAATTCAAGAATTAACTGCATGTAATTAGCCAACAACGCTACGACAACGAGAACATTGCTTAAAAAATCTTTCAGTCTTCATCGCGATTATTCCTAACCACTCACCTCGTAAAATGTAGGCAAACCCTCCTGACGTTGAATAAGGGACGATATCGAAGTTCAGAAACAGTAATAACATTTCGTCGTGGCTTGTTTACGTTCTCCATAAAACGCGAAATGAGGTAGTTTCATGTTGTAGTCGTGCAAAAACGGCAAAGACATTCACCAAAAAGTGTGTTTCACGTGCAAAGTTGTTGTTTTGCTCATTAAACCTATTGTTTTTATTACGTTCTCGTAGCTTTTGAATCTTGAAGTTCCTTAATAAGACCTAACAATGCACTCTATTGTATGGAAAAAAATAAGTTTTATCTCTTGTTTTTAAAAAGCTAGATTCAAATGGAAATATTTGAATCAGTATATCTTGAGCACAACGTTAGATCTTGCCAACCACCATTTTTAACGAACAGGTGTATTGTGGTGAAAAAGTTTATTACTCCGTAAAATAGAGTAATACGTTATAAATTTAAGGGTAATTTAAATATGCACACTTTTTGTGAATAAATTGAATTAAATTGAGCAATCGTCATCGACAACAATTTTGTCACTCTAAAACTTAAAGTTAGCTATCTTTTTGTATTTGTTTTCAATGTTAGAAGAATTTACCCACTAGCATTGAAAGTAAAAGTTGAAACAGGGCAGTTGATAAGTTAATACATTTACAAGTTTATGTTTACTTATTTTTCACACGCATGCTTGCGTTGATCAATGGATCTTGTTTTTGCTTGTTTTGGAGCTGAGATGTAAAAATATAGATTCAAAAAAAATATTCTATGAGTCATTTTGAGGACGGCCGGAGAGAAACTCTCGTGCAGCAAGACGCGATTCTAGAGATCATCACACAGTAGTGAGACAGCTGCTGACTGAGATGAAATTGCCTTTTATTTTCCGCTCCTCTTCGCGGTTTTCTGGGTCACAGGTAAAGTTAAACAGTTCGAATGTTGCGCGGCTGAATGCTTCTGTGAAAGTTCACTGCGTGTGCGTTTTTTGAAAGACCTGAACCTCGGGTCCTTGAAACTTCTGTTCTGATTAGAAATGAACTCTTTCAAACTACTGTAATAAAACTGTCAAAAAAATTAAACTTCCTTCTACGATTGGCTATTCTCTGAGAGTGAATCAACCATCAGAAAAATGCCGGAAAAAAAAACTCTTATGCGTCAAACGGTATCGAATAACAACAAGAAGGTATAGAATATATTTGCCAGGTGGAGTGTTTTTCGTTTGAGTGGACTGTGAGAGAGACCCAGTGACTCCACACCTCAGATCAAATCAGATCTAGAAAGGAACGAGTCAGGATAAGACTCTATTAACGTTACTGTAAATTTCAGTTAATTGTTCTTCTGTAAGATTGGAATCACTTTTACGCTTAAATTAAGCTCAAATGAGGATACTCAGGGTCGTTGAAATAGCTTGGCTAGCTTCACTTGAGAGTCTCAATTATACGCCCCACATTTTGGTGCTAATTTTGTCTGCTCCGGGAGGTAAGGGAGAATTAGACTAAAATATAAATCGACGGGAAAAACTTCGCGGACACAAGGTCTTTAAAGATATGTACCACTAAAAGGGTGATTTTGACTGGGAAATTTATTCTGAATAAAAACTACCAATCTCATTTCGTATTTCAATACTAAGACAAAAAGCAACTATCCTGCCAGAGAATCTTTTGTTTAGTTCATCACAACGCTAGCCTAGTGCCAAAATTGTTAACATATTCCCCTCAGATCTCTTTTTATAATATTTTTTTTAAAAATGTGGGCTTTCTTTCTTACAGTTAATACGGACAATAATGCCAAGAGAGATGCTAATGGACCCGCATTACTGAAAACCCTGCGAAATATTGAAAGATTGCTTAAATTTGGTAAGTAAATTCATGCAAAACTAATCTCAATTCAAGTCCATCCCGTGAAAGGTTTTTTGATTTTTACAAAAAAGTATCGTCTTTTTCATTTTTTTTCATCTCTAAAAGGCCCGTGTCCTAGTGGCTGGATGCATTTCAAAAGTGGTTATTGTTACTTTGTGAGTAGCGCTATTAAGACTTGGCACAAGGCCCAAGCGTATTGCAAAAGACTAGGAGGAGAGCTGGTAAACATAAACAGCAACGAAGAAAACGAATTTGTATTAAAGCTGGTCCATGAACACGAGCCATCGTTGAAACAGGTTTGGATCGGTCTTAAGTGGGTAACAAGCCAATTTATCTGGTCTGACGATTCGGTTCCGAATTACACGAAATGGGCGTCAGGTGAACCGAATGGAAAAGCCAGTGAACCATGCAGCAACATGTGGATTAAACATCTAACCGCCCCAGGAATTAATGGCTACTGGAATGACCTCTCCTGTTGGCATCCAACGTACCCTTGTGGTATAGTCTGCAAGAGGCTGCCCTAGGCGGCATCCACCATCAAACTCGGAGTGTAGTGGCGTGGTTCAGTAACCTAACTTTATATAGACGTAACCACTAATAAGCGGCAAGACAGTACACAACAGTTAGGTCCGTAGATGTAAAATCGGCTTGAAAATAAAAAAAAATAATTCTACTTATCTGTTTTCCAATTTTTTGGATGTCATGTATTTAAACATCATTTATGGGATTCAGTTAACAAATTGAACATGTGTAGAGGAGTCTCCTTTTAAATCGATTTGAGATTATTGCACATGAAGATTTCATATACATAGACTTAAAGACAGGGCTACGGATGCAAAAATGATGGAGCAGTTCATAAAAGGTCGCATGAAAGTTTTTGCTTAAGATGTCATAACGACGTTTCAAGGATTAAAGGACATATATCGCCATGAAAGTAGCACTAAAAAGCGTTTCAACAATGAAAATTCGACTATATCTCTGGAATCCAATTTTATAAACTAATACTAAGCAGACAGACTTTTAGCAACTATGAGGACCCGACCAGGAAAGAAAATGGAGGTAAAATTCAACCCCAAACTTCGCCTGTCTGTTTATTTCTTTCCAAACTGAACAATACACCAGAATATTTCAAGAAAGACAAATGTTTAGCGATGACTATTAGTCGTACGTACAAGTTGTGAATCTAGTCATCGCCATCATCACTTAAAAATTCAAGATCGCTCGAGGCGCTGTAAGTTCTATTTAATTCTGGAGTTGGTGGTGGCACAGGTGACCCAAGCATGGTACCATAAGTAGACATTCCATTACCATACATGGACATATCACCGTATGCACCCAGGCTGGAAGACTGGGGATGACTTGACGTAACAGGTGCAATATCGAAAACTGGATCAGTGGTTGGATAGTACACCGGGTCTAAAACCTGTTTTTGTACTGTGTATACAGGCTTTTCAATCACCACATGAGTTGTGACTTTGGGCTCCTTCTTGACTTCGCTTTTTTCTTTCTTGGGACTGTAACCAAAGTACAGGACAGTAAGTAAACTCTCTCGTTCAGGGGCACTTTCACAAAGGTTTTTCTGTAAACTACACTCGAGTTATAATATAGAACAGTGCGAAAGGCAAACAATGACCTTCGAACAGTGCAAAACCACCAGCAGCCACATCATAAAGCGAACATGTTGTTTAACAAAATAATACAAATTTTTGCGCTAAATGTGCAGGGAAAAACGTTTACTTCTTAGCAGAGATAAACGCTCGTTTGCTTTTTTCGTTATCCATTGAAAAGAGTTTCTTTTGAGGGCTCCTGTAGCATTATCTTTATCATTACTCAAATGACGTCACTCTCCTTAACCCTTTCACTCCTTATAGCTGGCAAGAAAAAAATCGCCAAAAAAATTCAAATTCCTTTTGTAAAATTCAAAGAACTAAAAAGTGATTTTCAAACGTTCTTCCAAGAAGTTTAATTTGGACGGTAACACCATAGGATTTCGTTCAGAGTTTAAAAAGTTGGAATGACAAGTCTGGTCATTACGTGGTGTTGGACGGAAAGAGACAACCTGAAGACATCAGATACACGTATGACCAGGATTCGGGGCCGAATGGGATTCATCCCCCTTATGATAAACATCATGAAGTGTCCCCTAGCCCCAATCCTCACTTAAACGTAAACAATTCTGTCTACATGAAGTCATATGGAAATTACAAATATTAATTTGTGTGTATTGTATGAAGTAACTGAGTTCCGAGTTTTCCGAAATTTCTGAACATGCGTGGAAAGAACACGGCATTACCTGCTGCTTTCAGAAAGTATGTCAACTTACCGCTTTTTAGTTGCTGCCCTTCTAATCAGGCAAACAATAAACACCAGAAGTAAAATGACAATGGGACCCAAGACACTTGGTACAACGTACCATTCGCCAGTAAAATCTCCACTGAATACCTTAAGGTATTTGTAGTCAATAATACCCCATAACTTGACAGGCTCTGAAATGAAAAATAAAAAAAAAAACCATTGTCTTTTTTTAAGGTAGAGTAGCATGCTACAGGTTTCGTGAAAGGAAGGACGAAACTGGTTATTCGATTAATTATTATTAACAGATTTCTATTGACGATAAATTCGTCTAGGGTAAGAGAACAAATAATACATTGTGGTAGGAGAATTGAAGAAGTGGCAGAGGGAGGCTCACTTGTCAACTAGTGTCGACTCCTTGAGTTCCCACTTGGAAAAACAGTGTCTATAGCAAGCAGTGAAGGTTGAATTGTTTAAGCTGTTATACAGAGAAGAGTAACATGCAACAAAGCAAGACTTGACACAATCTATAAAGTGTTTAATAAGTGGACTTTAAAGGTCATCGACTTGATGGACCTTTATCCTCTCGAGATGGAACACACACACAGACCAGGCTGATAATAGGCAAAAAGTCTTCATATCACTGGCAGATAAAGACCTTCAGTCAGTTTAAGTGATGGAGGCTTTTAAAACGAAACGAAGCTGATCTCGCAAGGTGATCCTTACGGCCCTTGCATTTGGTGTACAAGTAAGGCCATAGGGAGTTTGTTTATCCGGCCCTTTTTCTAGTTCCGCCATTGCAGACTGCTCAGCAGTCACTGTATAATGGTTTCTTTACCCATTGGTTATCAACTATTTTAGTTTTCACAAACCTTTAGGGAAATGATGACCGGGGCGGGGGGATTACGCAACAAATGTTTATACGGGGAGGCTCCGCCCCGGATAGTTCAGCTATTGCAGCTATTCAGCTATTTATTTACCATTTTTCACGAAAAAGGTACCCCTTTCGTATACCTTCTATTGACAAATGATGCCCCTTTCAAGTACCTTGTTTAGAACTTTGTATCCCTTTTAACCGCTGTTATATGAATCAATCACAAAAATAGAACGTTTTCTCGACTTTATAAAGCCATAAAAGTCATCTGTTAGCTCTTACACACACCCAAATGACAGATTTCCTTATCCTTTCATATACCTGAGGCCTGAAAAAGATACCCCTTTCGGGCGGAGCCTCCACGCATAGGCTATCATAGGGAGTACCCCCCGGGAATGATGGAAGGTGCCGTAACAAGTTTCTCACCTGTCGTATTTGAAGCCACTGAAATTTCTTCCTCTTTCTCTTCCTCTGGCACTAAAATAATTACAATGCAATTATTTAGTAATCATTTTGCTGCATCACTGCAAGTTCCCAATTAACCATATCCTAAATGCTTATAACCAAACGAGCAAAATGAGCCCGATTTACACTTTTGTAACTTTGCGTCGTGGCTAATATCATTTTAAAAGTCCAATGTACTGTGGTTATAATTAGCTGAGTAATCGTGCAGAAACATTCTCAACAACACTTTTGCGGAACATGGATGGAAACAGGTAGCCTTTTCAGATGAAGACGTTTAAGAATTTCACTGCTATTCTCTAATAGTTTGAGCTAGTTTGCGCAACGCAGTTTTTCGTCCCAGGTTCTCTCAAAGAGGGTTTATTATTAGGCTCAGCACATGATAGTAAAAAGCTACCCAAACCGGCACTTGTCGATGCAGTTTTCAATACAACAATACCACCCACCGTATTTTTTAATCTCTCTGAAAAAAGAGTCAGCGTCCAAAACGTCAGCTTTTGATCATGAATCTGTTAAACCCCTAAGCAGCGATATCCACAAACAAATTTTCGAGACTAATCTCATCAAATTTAACTTCATGTAGTTAAGAGTTTAATTAAATAGATCAAAGCATTTCCCCTATGACCAAACTGCGAACAAACAATCTTCTACAAGAGAGGATAAAGGGGACAGAGAAGGCATCCCCCATACACACCCTATTCCATAGGTAATTCGTCTCGAGTGATTTTTAGAATCGGGATAAAGTTACCTCGCGGCGCGCTGTAAGGATGTTTCCTGGAGGTTTCGCATGACTAAACGCCGTGCAAAACATGTCGGGAGAAAAGCATTGAGAGCGTTCCTGAATATTGAAGCGAAATGAACCGGCGCTCACCTGGGAAAAGGGAATCGATGGACTCTTTGACAATCCGTGAAATTAGTTTAACTCGAAGTTGTCGTAACCTCAGTGCTTTAATAAAATGAGATATTTCGCTGGTCTATTGAAACCGGTCGTTGGTACGCCAGTAGGACGCCAAGTGTTATTTTTGTTGAATAATGAAAGACAAATAAAAGAATAAATATCAAACCAGAAATTGCTCTCTTCAAACTGTAAATTATAAATGATCCTGAGAGAATATTCAGTGTCTTAAGGATTTCCCTGCTGTACTGTCAGCTCTATACAAGAGAGGAAGGGCCATTCTTTTTTAATTTCCGTTTCGCTGACACGGCTTTAGCAGAAATCTTTCTGTAGTCGTTTTCGTCGACACAACGAATAGCAATATCGCTCTCAACCATTTTGTTCTGCGTCAATTCGTGAAGGACGCGTGGCTCTGAGCGTGGGTCATCCACGCGGAACACATTCGCGCTATGTGATTGGCTGTTGTCTAATGCCCCTTGGGATCTGTGGTCTTAAAAATAACTCGAGACGAATTACCTATGGAATAGGGTGTGTATGGGGGATGCCTTCTCTGTCCCCTTTATCCTCTCTTGTCTCCTATTATTACTTCGAGTACACCCAAGGGGCGAGTGAGGAACGAAACGAGGGCACAGGCCTGATACAGGAAATCCTTTTCCTCCCTCCGCCTCAATCTCTTCTCCTTTTTACCATTAGTTTGCAAAATTTTACTTTTTTCCTCGCCGCATGTGGCTCTAAAGAAAGAAGAACGAACAACCGCTCGCGGTCTACCCTACATCAATTCTCATAACCTTTCCTCTTGATCTTGTATGCCTTTGTTCGGAGAAAACTGATGTTCGTCAGCCTTGGACTTTAAAGAGTTGAGGAGGCAAACTGACTTTATCAACTCAGTTATTAAAGCCAAAATTTATGCTTCGCACCCTCGCGGATACTACGCCAACTTTTATTAGAAACTGAACCTTTAACAGTGGCGGCTCAACTAGATCTTCAACTCATCCAGGCCCCAAAGCTATGTTCACTATACCGGTTGACTCTGGCGCTGACACGAAAATTTCTCACTGTGGGCTAACAGGCCCGGGTTGCTCGAAACCTGGTTAGCGCTAACCGTTGGTTAAGAGGTATCAAAATGTATAGGTTTCCATGGTATTTAACGCTGGTTAGCACTAACCATGCTTCGAGAAACCCGGGCCAGGACGCCAAATGTGGCCACTTAGGAACTAACTCTCAGTTTTTATTTGTTTGAGTTCAAAGTTTGCAGGATGGTTGAACTTTGTATTCCAAACAATCGTACGTTTTTTGGCGGAAAATGACGTCACAAGATTGACAGCAAAATTTTATTTCAACTGATGGCGCAACAAATAGGTAATTTTGAAGTAGGGATAGAAACAAATACGAAAATTTGAAAAACTCAGTTGATTTAGGAGATATAGCATTTCGAAATGTGCTTTTGTTTCTAAAAATAGTAACAAAATGGCGGCAATTTCAAACATCAAGGCTTAAAATAATTCTTTAACCAACTGACCTTTTCAACAAATTTTTTCACATTTGTTTCAATCTCTTCACTCTCTTTCAAAATTACCTACCGAGCGTTTTCACATGACGTCACGGAGGCCATATTGGTGTTCCAAAACAATAAAACGGTGACCATGTTGGTTTCCCAAAAAAATCTTGTGGGAGTTGAACTCTTTTCTTATGTAAACGTTTTTTTTTTGTTTCAATTAAATTTGCATAGATGCTGGTCACGTGAGTGAAAACGCTCAATTTGTTAGGCCATTAGTTAAAATTTAAATTTTGCTGTCAATCTTGTGACGTCATTTTCCCGCCAAAAACCGTTAAAATCGAAAAACAAAAAAACATACGACTGTTTGGAATGCAAAGTTCTACCATCCTCTAAATTTTGAACTCAAACGGATAAACACTGCAAAAGTAGTTCGTAAGTGGCCACATTTGGTGTCCTGTTTGTCCACCGTGTCTGTTCACACATAAGAACGTTGATTTCGGCGCGAGTGGAGCATCACATATCGGAAAGGTTCTTTGTGCTACCTCGGTGAAGTTTGACCAGGTATTCGGACCGCAGCAGAAATGAATAAGTAGCGGGAGGAACTGGAATCCCCTTGAAGGGAAGTAAATATTCAGGATTGATCGATGACTATTCCGTCCAACATTCCATGTGTGAGAACGACTATATAGTGTGAACATGGCCTAAGAGGCGGAGGAAGGGCGCAGACTTCAGTTTGGCCCCGGGGGGGTACTGCCATATATGGGCTATATAGGTATGTGCCGCTGTGAAGGGTATGGTTTTCTAGCAGTTTACTCTACGATAGGGTATATAAATCAGAGCGTTTGGGTCTAGAATAGGGTATCATTTTTCAGAAAACTAATCAGTTGGTTGAAGATTTTATCTAGACTAGGGATTGTGGTATAAGGTTTTGTTTTGGCTAGACTGTGCTAGTGACCTCAGTAGTTTCTGGAAAACAGCTACTCTAGGATAAGGGGGATTTGGGGAGTTTACTCTAGTATAGGGTAGCAAAATTCAGCTGAACTAGCTCTGGTATAGGTTAGGGGTTCCAGGGTCCCAGCGGCACATCCCCACCCAGAAATTCCTAAAGTAGCCCCCCGGGAGTTTGGCCTAAAATAGACAATAAACATTTTTTTCATTTGGAGTCTTATACCAGCTGGAACATCAACGTTTCCAGTTAATTCAAAAATGTGAATTATTATTTACACCATATATAACAAGCTACATGGAGGAACCTTGCACCCTCGGATCTCCCCCTTCAAGATCCCCCACTTGGTTCATACTACTCACCCTCTATCTGCACATCAAACACGTTTCTTATTTCGCAACCCGCTTCTTTCAACACCACCTCATAAAATCCAGCTTGCTCTACGCCGGCGTTGGAAATTTCTAACTCTGTCCCCGTTGATCCTAAGGTGTCCAAGAACTTGTAGTGGCTGTTCTGTCCTCTTACAATGTCTCCCTGGTGTATCCACCATAAAATTCCGCCGTCGGATTTCTCGACCTTTAACACGCCTGTGCCACCAAGTTGAATTATTAAAGGACTCTTGATCAAAGTGCGAAGGTAGGTATCTAAAAGAAGATTTTGATAGTAACACTAAGATACAGAATGGCCACTCATTGCCTCCTAACGGGAGCTCATCATTTCACAGCGTCCATCGTCTGCGCGGTAAATTAGCCCGGCTGCAAGCAAGCTTTTCATTAAGTCACGCGTAAGCAACACACGAAAGGAGAAGTGAGAATTACGAGCTTACACGCAGGTTATCTATAAGCGTTTACTTATGGGCGTTTGACGTTGTAGCCTGTTCACAGACCCTCAATTTTCTCTCAGGAGATCGTCGAACGAGCATATGAATATTACACTGAGGGGGATTTTATTGACCTTAAGCGCAATGGGATGGGGGTTGGGTTGGTTCGTTCCCGTGCTCCACGCTCTTCGAATATCGAAAAGAAAAACAAACAACGTCTGTGTCCAGGCTATCAACGTTGTGGACATCTGATTCTCGTCAAAATAGTCTCCTTTAAATTTCTATTATTTTGTTCAAACAGAATTGCGCTCGCAATGCTTTGCCATGCAATTCCTATAAATGAAACAATTTTCTGATTATTACAATTCCTTTAGTTAACTAATAGTAGACCTATAGGAAACTTTATGTTTCTGGCGGAATTTTAAATGTTGGGTATTAATTATTGTTGAACTCAATTAACGAAGCAAAAGAGCGAAAAGCAAAAAAGAAATTGTGCGTACTTTGTAGGTGTTACGGCATAGCAAAACTTTTTAAAAACTTTTAGGGAAGATAAGAAGTTGTTTTTATTACCATGAACTTCCACGTTGAAAATCGCATATTCAGAAGAAACTCCGTCTGTAACCGTAGCATAGTATGTCCCAGCATGCAGAGGCAAAGCATTGCTTATATCCAGAACTGTCCCATTGGAATTTGAAGAATAATGCTCGCTGTCGTCCAAAAGACTTTGTCCATGAGACCACTGTACATTTGGTTGCCCTTGAGCGCCAGTAATTTCTACTTCAAGAGATACGGAATCCCCTATACACAAAGATGCGTGATTCTTTACTGGCAAAACCTGCAGCTCCCCTGCAATGATGGAAAATTTGTTGGGGCACTGTAACGAAGCGATAACAGTTTGCACAGCATAAGCTTGAAGCTCTAATTACTTTTTTAAAACCTGAGTTTGACTTCCAACATTGAATACGTAAGATTTCTGTAAAGAGGTTTAAAAGGTGAGAGAAAGGTTTATTTCTAGAAGACCCTTTCCCTGCGTAAGCTTGAAAGCCTGCTTTTGTTTTCAGTTTAGGATATGATTGGCTAACAAATTTGTTCGTGTTTATAGCCAATCAGGAGTAAACAAAAACCCTCGTGACTTTATCGAACGCAGTTCCCGCGCTTGGTGTCCCCGGCCACTATATACATTATATACGTAGTTTGTTGCATTAGGTGATTTTGTGCCTTGTGATTGGCCGAAGGACAAACTTTCAATCGGTTTTGATTTATGATTCTGTCTTCTTTAGCACGGCACTACGAAGAAAGGAAGGTTGATTTTAAGGCAAACAAGGTTTATTTCTAGAAAACCCTTTCCCTGAGTAAGCTTGAAAGCCTGCTTTTGTGTTCAGTTTAGGGTATGATCGGCTAACAAATTGGTTTGTGTTTATAGCCAATCAGGAGTAAACAAAAACCNGATAGGGTATATAAATCAGAGCGTTTGGGTCTAGAATAGGGTATCATTTTTCAGAAAACTAATCAGTTGGTTGAAGATTTTATCTAGACTAGGGATTGTGGTATAAGGTTTTGTTTTGGCTAGACTGTGCTAGTGACCTCAGTAGTTTCTGGAAAACAGCTACTCTAGGATAAGGGGGATTTGGGGAGTTTACTCTAGTATAGGGTAGCAAAATTCAGCTGAACTAGCTCTGGTATAGGTTAGGGGTTCCAGGGTCCCAGCGGCACATCCCCACCCAGAAATTCCTGAAGTAGCCCCCCGGGAGTTTGGCCTAAAATAGACAATAAACATTTTTTCATTTGGAGTCTTATACCAGCTGGAACATCAACGTTTTCCAGTTAATTCAAAAATGTGAATTATTATTTACACCATATATAACAAGCTACATGGAGGAACCTTGCACCCTCGGATCTCCCCCTTCAAGATCCCCCACTTGTTTCATACTACTCACCCTCTATCTGCACATCAAACACGTTTCTTATTTCGCAACCCGCTTCTTTCAACACCACCTCATAAAATCCAGCTTGCTCTACGCCGGCGTTGGAAATTTCTAACTCTGTCCCCGTTGATCCTAAGGTGTCCAAGAACTTGTAGTGGCTGTTCTGTCCTCTTACAATGTCTCCCTGGTGTATCCACCATAAAATTCCGCCGTCGGATTTCTCGACCTTTAACACGCCTGTGCCACCAAGTTGAATTATTAAAGGACTCTTGATCAAAGTGCGAAGGTAGGTATCTAAAAGAAGATTTTGATAGTAACACTAAGATACAGAATGGCCACTCATTGCCTCCTAACGGGAGCTCATCATTTCACAGCGTCCATCGTCTGCGCGGTAAATTAGCCCGGCTGCAAGCAAGCTTTTCATTAAGTCACGCGTAAGCAACACACGAAAGGAGAAGTGAGAATTACGAGCTTACACGCAGGTTATCTATAAGCGTTTACTTATGGGCGTTTGACGTTGTAGCCTGTTCACAGACCCTCAATTTTTTCTCTCAGGAGATCGTCGAACGAGCATATGAATATTACACCGAGGGGGATTTTATTGACCTCAAGCGCAATGGGATGGGGGTTGGGTTGGTTCGTTCCCGTGCTCCACGCTCTTCGAATATCGAAAAGAAAAACAAACAACGTCTGTGTCCAGGCTATCAACGTTGTGGACATCTGATTCTCGTCAAAATAGTCTCCTTTAAATTTCTATTATTTTGTTCAAACAGAATTGCGCTCGCAATGCTTTGCCATGCAATTCCTATAAATGAAACAATTTTCTGATTATTACAATTCCTTTAGTTAACTAATAGTAGACCTATAGGAAACTTTATGTTTCTGGCGGAATTTTAAATGTTGGGTATTAATTATTGTTGAACTCAATTAACGAAGCAAAAGAGCGAAAAGCAAAAAAGAAATTGTGCGTACTTTGTAGGTGTTACGGCATAGCAAAACTTTTTAAAAACTTTTAGGGAAGATAAGAAGTTGTTTTTATTACCATGAACTTCCACGTTAAAAATCGCATATTCAGAAGAAACTCCGTCTGTAACCGTAGCATAGTATGTCCCAGCATGCAGAGGCAAAGCATTGCTTATATCCAGAACTGTCCCATTGGAATT
Organism: Porites evermanni; assembly: GCA_942486025.1. NCBI lineage: Eukaryota > Metazoa > Cnidaria > Anthozoa > Scleractinia > Poritidae > Porites > Porites evermanni. Next base: position 119,169 of record CALNXI010001316.1, read on the forward strand.
TGAAGAATAATGCTCGCTGTCGTCCAAAAGACTTTGTCCATGAGACCACTGTACATTTGGTTGCCCTTGAGCGCCAGTAATTTCTACTTCAAGAGATACGGAATCCCCTATACACAAAGATGCGTGATTCTTTACTGGCAAAACCTGCAGCTCCCCTGCAATGATGGAAAATTTGTTGGGGCACTGTAACGAAGCGATAACAGTTTGCACAGCATAAGCTTGAAGCTCTAATTACTTTTTTAAAACCTGAGTTTGACTTCCAACATTGAATACGTAAGATTTCTGTAAAGAGGTTTAAAAGGTGAGAGAAAGGTTTATTTCTAGAAGACCCTTTCCCTGCGTAAGCTTGAAAGCCTGCTTTTGTTTTCAGTTTAGGATATGATTGGCTAACAAATTTGTTCGTGTTTATAGCCAATCAGGAGTAAACAAAAACCCTCGTGACTTTATCGAACGCAGTTCCCGCGCTTGGTGTCCCCGGCCACTATATACATTATATACGTAGTTTGTTGCATTAGGTGATTTTGTGCCTTGTGATTGGCCGAAGGACAAACTTTCAATCGGTTTTGATTTATGATTCTGTCTTCTTTAGCACGGCACTACGAAGAAAGGAAGGTTGATTTTAAGGCAAACAAGGTTTATTTCTAGAAAACCCTTTCCCTGAGTAAGCTTGAAAGCCTGCTTTTGTGTTCAGTTTAGGGTATGATCGGCTAACAAATTGGTTTGTGTTTATAGCCAATCAGGAGTAAACAAAAACCCTCATGACTTGTTCGAACGCAGTTCCCCCGCGCACGGCACCACGAAGGAAGGAAGGTTGATTTTAAGGCAAACAAACTATTTTGCTACCATGCAAACTAAGAAAATTTCCAAGAAAAACAGTTGCCGCTGCAAATAGACGCCTTACCTTCACAAATAACGATTAAAAACAACGGCCAAAAAACTGCGACGAAGGAAGATGTGCTTTTCCACATTTTGCGCAACAACAGAGCTCGAATCGTCTTACAGTTAAAAACAAGATGATTGTGACTTAACAAAGTAAACTCCTTTTGCGCGCGCAGCGCGCCCCTAACTTCCTCGTGTGGTACTACACGGGGCATCGCATAAGTAGCGATTCCCCGCAATCGGTTTTCATCATAGCATCATCGTATTCTCAAAAAATGAACCTTCTAACTGCTGGTCAGACGATCTGCGTGCCAGGCGTTTGATGGAATTGGAATTTTAAAGTTCTGAAACGTTCTTTCGCTTTTTCGCGAGAATGTTATATTTTGCAGTGGTTTGCGCAGGATAAAAAACTACACTTGTCTATTAGAGGGATGCCGAGTTACGGTCGCTTTCCTAACAAAAGCAAATTTCACAAAAAAACGGCTCCTGGTGTATGTTATTTTCTGGCCGTTATGTCAGTCGCTAACGACATGTTTATGTATCTGTCTGGATTTGACAAAAGGTGCATGTACTCGGTCTCTAGACAGCCAATTTCGAACTAAAAAAACACCCCGAACTGGTCAGTCCACTCGAAGTTTTATAGCCTGCAGAGCAGGCGTATTTTGGGCTGCTTACATGCGCTTTCGCGAGCAAAACATTCGCGCGGCCGAAAAAAAACGCCTGAAGTTGCGAGTGATTAATTCAGTATATCATAGTGAAAATTAGGGACGGACCATTATAAAAGTGAAGGGGGGGGAGGGGGGGGGGGTTAGGGAAAAAAAAAAAAAAAAAAAAATTAAAACAAGGGAAAATGCCAAAAAAAAAAATTAAAGCAAAGAAAAAAGAAAAGAAAAGATATTCATGAAGAAGGAAGGTCCAAATGGGACTTTTTCAGAAAACGGAAGTTTAAATAGGAAGAGGGGGGAGGAAGGAAAAA